>VZRO01005748.1:2576987-2687746 GCA_013397915.1 Daphoenositta chrysoptera
TTTTTTTTTTTTTTAATTTTAATTTTGCTTTTTCTTTGAGAAAGGGCACAGTAGGCTTTGAAGGTTTGGTCTCCCAAGCAATCTCACTGTACAGCGAGGATACTGCTCCTGCTTGGGACATCTGGCCCAGATATAATAAAACACAACAAGCATATTTCTGCCTTAGAGGGAATGGTGAGACAGAAGGTGCTCACATCCCATCTGACTGAAAGCATTTTAAAGAAACCTATATTGATATTCACTTGTCAACTGGCACATTCTCTCTTACTGAAGTAACAGTTTCAAAAGGATTAGAAAAGCATTTCTGAAACCCACTGTTAGGATTTAATGTAAAGAAAGCTATTTTCAGGAAAGTTGGATGGCAAGGACAAAGACTTCCCACCTCCTCTTATCTCAGTGGGATAAGAGCCAGGGACCACTGCTGCAGGACTGCAGTGAACACCCCATGGAGAAACTTAAGCATCAGACAGATAATCAGAAGTACTATGGCAGAAAAATTAGTTAAAACTGAAACTTAGCAAGCTGGAACAAGACAACAGAATCTGGAAATCAATGATTTTGAAACACATCACAATTAAAAAATTTAATATAAGACCCACAAAGTAGCAGAGCTTGATTTTCTGTGTACAGCCATTGTAACATACCTGTCACAAACAGTCAAATTTTGGGGAAGAAAATGGATTCATGGCTTTAGACAAAAGATGCCTCCCTACCTAAACAACAGCCTTGTTCATGTCAGTAAAATAAAGATGGAAACCAGATTTTCACCATATCAGGACTATGCATCCCTAAAACACCAAAAACTTTTTCCTCTTTCCTCTATCAACAAATTGCACATCCCATATCAACACTGTAAAATTTTTCAAAAATTAACTTAGAGCATATCCTCACCTTAAGTGGGGCAAATGCAACAAAAGATAACCAGAAGCTTATTTTAAAGGCTATCAAGTGTGCCCATTTTAATCAGAAAAGCACACAAGACCTTACACCTCATTCACTCTCTACTACATCCCTTCTTTGCTGATAAAAAGTGTTTTCCTGATCAAAACTTCACTAATGTTTAAACACTGAGTTTTACTTAAATGGAATTTCAATCTTTTAATTTTACAAGCAATTTTCACCCCAGTACTGGATTAACAACTCATATGTTCTTGATGTTCAGTACCATTCCAGTGTCACATCCTAAACCTTTCCAGAGACTCATAAACCTCTGTTGCTGTTCCCAATCCCAATCCACCAGTTTCCGTGTCAATAACGATGGGAGGCAAACACACAGCTACTTCTTAATCCCTGGGAAGACTACATGATAAAAACAGTGACACAGAGCTTTGATAGAGAAGACCCTCAAATACTTCATAGTATTATAGAGGTGCTAAAAGAAAAAGCATAAACATGTAAGTTTGAAGTATTTTTTTTTACAGAACTACAGAACAGCTGAGGCTGGAAGGGATCTTTGGAGAATTTTCTAGTCCAACCTTTCTGCTCAAAGCAGGGTCAGCTGGAGGACATTGCTCAGGATTTTGAATAGCTCTAAGGAGGGAGACTCCACAACCAGCCTGGGTAACCACTCTGTGTTTGAGTAAGTAAAAGTATTTTTTCTTGTGTTTCAATAAAATTTCCTGTCTTTCTTGACAATTATTTATGGCCATAAAAATAGAACAAAATATAGTAGAGCAGGGCAATTGTTCTGTGTGAAAAAAATAACCCCTTGTACTTTGTCTATAGGTCTGTGCCTGGCAGCATTTAACTGCAATACCAACATTCACCTTAAGTAAGAGTCTGGAACCAACAATTCACTCACAACTTCTATGTTACTGAGCCATTTATAGCAGAGAAAAAGCCCAAGCAGGATAACTGCTTTTTATTCTAGGCCTCCGTTCTCAATAACACAGCTCTTTCTGCATGCTATATTCAGCAGGCTGTAGATGCTTATGCAAATTGAAGACAAAGTTCCCTTCCTTTGTGCCAAAGTCAAGACTTTGACACTTTTGCAGTGATTTGATTTTATTTAGATGATTTTTTTTTTGACATGCAGAGCTGCCAAAGTCAAGTCCAGTTCGACAGAAACTGCCCATCTCCCTCCTGAGGATATGCAATTCTCTGATATGACAGTTTGGAAACACCACGATTCTTAGCACTCTCGTCTCTGTATTTCACACACAAACCCTTTTGTGCCCTGTCAGTTTTAACACAGTTTATTGGGAAGTTCAATCTAACACAGATGTTTGCTGACAGAAATTTTACAGGTGATGACAAGCCTCCATTAACTCAATGTGTACGAGGCTAGTTTTTGTGAGTCCCTGAGAAAACTTATTGTATGCTCCTGACCCTGTATCCTCATCTACTGCTGTGCAAGGCCTTTCTGCTGAAGCAAAACACAAAAACAATGTTTGTATTAGTTACAGAGATTTACTTACCCACATATTTCTTCTCAGAGTGTGAAAGAGACATGTTATGTGATGGTTTGTGAAATAAACTGCTAGTCTGACAGCCAGATTAAACATAAGAGCACTTGCACGCTTATAGACGCAGAACTAGACAGCTGGAGAGGATTTACAAAACCACTTCAGCAAGCCAGGCCCCTAAGTTTTCTCTGGTATTTCCCAGACACAATCAGCTTTAGAGTGACTCTGCACGACAGTCTGGTCTTACCTTGTATTTTGTGACTGTAACACTCAGGCTAAGGAAGGCAGCAAGTTGTTAGTAGGGGAATTCAGATCTGGGGCTGGACCAGCCCCCAGTGCCTGCTCTGCCCAAGGATTTAGGCTGTAAGGGGCACGCAGCACTTTCAAAACAAAAGCCTCCCTTCTTAACTATCTCAATCCTGCTTGATAAATTAAAAATGTTTATTGCTAAACTGTCTGAGCTATTATGGGCTATTTTTGTCCAATATGAGCAACATACACCTAATTCCAAAAACAACACAGTTACTTCTCTTCCATGGCCCATCCTCTCTAACACAGTATGTTCCTATTCTTCCTCCTCCTTCCTCTCCCTCTGAAGTTTCCTTATCACTGCAATGAGATACGGCAACTTTCATATTACGATTGGGTAATGACACTTTGATTGCTCGTGGCACAAGGCCAGACAGCTCCTGAGGCAAGTCATTATTAGACTGCAATACACACCAAGTCCAGTTTCACTGATGACACGGATGATGGAAAGGAACAAAGTGAAATGAAAGCAGAGGCACTAATTTAAAGCTGTCATGTGAGGCAGACAGGAATCCTGCAGTGCACAAGAGAACATGCTTCTCACTGTGTCTTGGAACCCTTAAACACGGGGATGGTGAGGCAGAAGAGATATTGAGAAATTACCCTTACTCTCTTAAAAAAAAGGTCTATCAACCATACATGCACTTTAGTCTCATGGAAGTGGAGTTCAAGAAATGCATCTTCTTGAAGAGTATTAATTCTCCCAAAAAAAACCAACAAAAAAGTGCAGGAAATTCAAGTTCTGATGAACATAAATCTTGTATCCAAATCAATCACTAGAGCACACCTGACTAATGGTTTAAGGTTTAACTTTCACTGAAAATTTCCTTAACTTAACATCATTTAATTTATTTGAAATTTCTTTATAGTATTGCAAGGGTGCAACATTATAAATATAATTTCTTGACAATTATCCTTCCACAGGAAGACAGAAGTTCTTCAGTATACACAAACAGATTGTCTCACAACTCTTTCACAATTTCAAAAATTACATGGCAGTTACGAAAAAAAATTGCTTGACATGCCTGGAGAAGGTCAAACAAATAATTTGCTCTCACACCAAGCTCTTTTTCCTCCAGTCATCACAAATTCAGTAAACCAAAGATGATGGAAAACTCTCAGAAGAAGAAATCGTAGTTTTTATTCTTTACCTAAGTCTGATGACAGTTGCAGGATTTTTTAAACCTTGATAGTGATATGACAAGAAACCTGGCAACTCACACTCGTTTTCTGACCTTGCTCCAGGCTTGCTGTAGTGAAAAGCTTTTTATGAAGAAATCCCCACTAAAATATCTCTATTGACCCCCAGTTTCAGAATTAGATGTTGGGGTTGGGGGGAGAGAAAAAAAAAGGTGAAAATTATCAATAAAGTAAGAAGAACTGGAAGTTCAGTTTCTAAACATGTGCAGATCACTTTTTGGATCCAACTGTTGAGAACTAAGACATGCAACATATGAGAATTTACTTGGCAAGGAAGACTCCATGTATCAATTAACAATTTTGCACCTCTTAAGCAGTAAACATAGTGGTCATTTCACAATTCCTAAATCACTATGACTGCCCTATTTAAATTAAGTATATCCCCAAATCCTGCCTCAGGAAATAAGTTGCGAGTTCAGTTAGTTTTTGAACAGCTTAAATATATCATTAGTATGGAAATGATCCCTTTTTATGAGGTGCTGTTATTTCATAGGATATACTTAATGTTTGGGGATGTGTACATCATATACTGAAATTATGTACAACCTATAATGAAACACATATAAAATTGCAGTAGCACCAGGAGCACCACTGCAGTTGAGATTCTGACAGACTCTCCTTTATCAACTTCTATTTTAATCATACAGAATTCCAAGACGAAATCTAAAAAAAACCACCAAACCAAACCCCAAACATTTGGAGGACACAGGCTACAATTTGTGTTTTCTTCATACAGAAGAAAAGGAATGGAAACAAAATATCTGTCCTTATTCTGAGATGCAATTTCTTTGCAGATTAGATTTCCAGTTGCTGGATTTGAAGGCAAAAAAAAAAAAAAAAGAGATTAAATTATTTGGTCCCTTCCTCCCACTGCCATCAGTGAAACTCAGCAAATCTACCACCTGCCATAAACAAAAGCCTGGTTGTTGCTGTGCTTCCTTGAGAGAAAGACGACCTTGTAGGTAAGTGTGATTATAAAACTATAAAAAGGCAAAAGTTTAATGTTTCTGCACTTCACTAGATCAGGTGAGATAAGCAATTCAATCAACCAAAAGAATGTTTATGAATATACTTAAATGATGGGGGCAGGGTATGTGTACGAGTGTAAAAATAAAAATCACAGCACATATACATAAAAAAACCCCTGAAATAAAAAAAAAACCCAAACAAATAATTAAAAATAATAAAAATAAAATTGAAGATTCTGAATAACTATTTGATTAATTATACTAATTTCTAAATGCATATTTCTATGAGCAAAAGCAGGATGCTAAGTACATAATCTAAGGTGGGGAAGGAAAAAGAGTGTTTAGAAGGTGTCTGCATGCCTTAGGTATAGATGTTTCTCCTTTCATGGCACCATCACACACCCATCTGCCCCGTTATTTTCAAATTCATCTTAATCAAATCATATAGAGGTTGCATCCTCTAGTGCAAACACAAAAGTTAACTCAGAAAAAAAGCAACTACTTTAGAAAAATGATTGACAGTCTATTGGGAAAAGGTTAGTGAAGAATAACTCCAAAGCAGATTTTTGTGCATTGACTTCAATAAATGCATTTTCTCCAGAAACATGTAACTTGAAAAAAAACCGTCTTGCTTGTCTGATGTTAAAACCAAAACTATTTATGCCTTATACATTGGAGAAATTGCTCATGCCTACATAAAAATTGCCCCCACGGTGTTTCCAAGGTCAGCAAGTTGCACGGAATTTGCATCAGAACTCAACAATGCCTGTGGCAAAAAGAGACCACTTTCCCCCTATTTTATGATGAAATTCCAGTATTCAAAATACTTTTTTCCAAGTTGAGCCAAGGAGATTTTACACCATCCTGTTCCAGATAAGGCTTCTGTTGATTTTATAGGAATCTGCTTATGTATCACTGTGGCAGGCATCTGACAAACTCCAAGGCTTCACGACAGAATTTGGTAGGACGTTAGGCAGCAGAATCACATTCCATCGACTCATATCTTTTTCAAGAACCAGATTTTCTGTCTTTTACTCAACCAGAAATAAGCCATCAGGGACAAAGGCCCTCAATTAAGAAACCTCTTTCAGTCCTACCATGTATACAAAAGCAAGTGTGTGCTTAAACCTTTTGCTGAACCAGCTGAGTGGAGACAAGCAGGAGGCACTGCATTTACACAGCAAGAACTTTCCTAAGAGCAAGAGTTACATTGCTCATTTACTCAAGAAGTTTACGTGAATGTATTATATTACTAAAATATATTTACCCATATGACCTACAAAGTTAAATACTTAATGCATTTTCTAATTAAAAACAGGAGTGATCTACAAATCTTAAAATCTGGGGAGAGGGGGAGTCTAGCCTCATGTGTTCTAAACAATAAGATTATTTCAGAAAAAGAGCACCTTTCAAAATTAGACCTATGTTATCACCCTTCCTCAATAACAATCCTAATTTTAATCACTTGTTCTTACAAATTATTCTGTAACAGAAATACGTATTTCCAAATGTAAATCCCTACTTGTCTTGCCCATTTATAAGCTGATATTCAGAGACTTGAAATGAAAAATGCTAAGTAATTACACACCACCTAGAAACATATTTGAAGTGTTGCATTAAACCATGTGTTGCACTCTGATGTAAAGATTTCCAGAATCTGGAAGCTACTGGTTTTTTCCAACTGTTTCTCTTTTGATTATAATACTTACAGAGCACTTACCAGTACGCAAACATAAACAAACTGTGTGTTTACTGCTCTCCACAGCTTTTGAAGCAGGGAAACGCCTGTTTCTCATGTTGTAAAAGGATAAAGAGGGCCTACATCAAACCAGTTCTAGCTGACAAGGACATCTGGGAAAAAGTTAGTCCTGAGCAATGTTCCCCTTGAAGGCATTACATCCAGCTGGGCTCCCTGTACCGCTTATAGGTGGGGAAGGCTCAGCCACACTCCCCAGCTGAGGCAATGAACCAACCCAAATATCTGCCTGGGAGAATGGGCATGTTTTCCTATGCTCCACAAAGAGAAGCCATCATGCTCCTGATCAGTATTAACAATAAAAGCAGAAACTAATTACTGGTCCACTAATTTAACAAGGGAAATCCTTATATTTTCTAATATCCCAAAATAATATTGAATGACAAATTCTGCCAGGTTTCAAACAGTGTAAGAAACCTGGAAAGGTTGCCCTGGACAGGGCAACAGGTAATTCTCTTCCTAGAGCTCTTAATATTACAGATGTTCTTGCAAGTTCCATCACTGATGACTTTCAGCCCTTAAATGTGTGCTCAGGCTGTATTTCACAAGGAGGAGACCAGACCCTGTGCCAGAATATGAAGCAAAAAATTGTAAAAAGGAGCTGTGGAAAATCTCAAAGCACAGCCAAAAAATTTCAGGAGAAAAAAACCATATCCCACAACAAAGAACAAATCAAAACATGTCTTAGATACTAATATGTCAACAATGCCTCAACGGTATCATATAAAAACATGATACCGCCCTAAAAAATCTAAATCCAGGTCTAGTATTTCACAGCAAAAATTACTGCAACAAGTTGTATGATATTACACTTTTACGACAAACTTGCTTTTCATTTCTAGCTACTGGACAAAGGTATTTCTACATCCAAAGGTAAAATCCAATAATCTATCTTTTTTTTTTCCCTGCTCTTTTTCATTGTGGTCTACAAAGCACCCTGGAAGAGCCCCAAAAGCAATGTTTGCCCTGACTGCTGTACTTCGCTATGTTCTGCACTCTGCAATTATTTAGATGGTTTAAAAAAAAAAGGAGAGGGAGAACAACTGTGAAAGGCATTGTGCAACCGCAGCTGACTTCATGTTAACCCCTGTTCCTGGGTTCCACCCTCGGGTCAAATGCCTGTGAGTCAGTGTCTAGCACAGATGAATGATGTCATACTCACACCACCTCTTTAGCAAGAAAATGTGCTGGAGCCTTTCATTGCTGATCTTAAGAGACCCTGGGTTACTAAATGAAGTTCCCAAGATAAAAAAAGAATAGGCCTGAACTTAAAAAGACAGGAAATGAGCACATCACTCCTACAACTTTCAAACGGATTCTAAGAAAAAGACTGTGATGGGTCATATGCAGTAAAAATGACCGACAGGATGCATGTGTTAAATGTCAAAAAAAGATTTGCAATACCCAAAAAGCCAGTAAAAAGGGGACATAATTATATCATCTACCCATTTTAATAGAAGCAAACAAACTAAAACAAAATTAAACAGGGCAATGGATGTGATCTCTCTTTCAGGTGCCAAGCAATGATAGATCAGATACACAAGGAATAATTTGATTTCAGTGAAACCTGAACAGAGTACACCTGTGTGGATTTAAGGAGACAGTTCTATATTGTTTCAATACACTGGAATGTGTAATAATCGGTTTGAATGCAGTGCAGTTCTTTGGTTAAGGAAAAATTATCTTTGAGATGAGAATCTTGTGGTGCAGGATTACTGCACCTGAAACCATCAAATAATTAATCACCATTTAAAACACAGGAAAATATAGAAGTGAGAAAGAGGTGGAGTGAGTAAGCACACAATAAAAAGCACTCCTAGATGAAAAATGCATAAAATTACTCAGAAAACACTTAAGGTGGTGTTAGATTGAGCTCAATGAGACATTAAACACGTTCCACAGTGCCTCTCTGGTTGTGAAAGCTCCTGTATATGAGGGCTGGAATGACTTGTCTTTGCAGGAATTGAGATCTGAGACAAGGACATCATAATTTCCTCAACTCCAAAAGTGGTTTCCCAGGGGAAGGAGAAAAAAAAAAAAAGCCCTGAGAGGGAACCCTCATACCATAACTTTAAAAAGCCTGCCTGAGATTGCAGAAGTATGGATTTAACAGAGTTCTTTTTCAGCAGATCCAAGATGATCCAGATGCACATGGAAAGAAACAGCAGCGACTGATTGCTTTCTGTAATATTGTGATAGTAGGACAGGGTTTTTAATGTTCTCTAAATGTAAAAATCTATGTTATTTCCTAAATTTACTTTAAAATAATGTGACAGCTTCACAGAATCACAGATTATTCTGTGTTGGAAGGAATCCACTAGGATCATCAAAGCCTAAATCCTGTCCCTGCACAGGACACCCCAAGAGTCACACCATGGGCCTGAGAGCATTGTCCAAAAGCTTCTTGAGCTCTGTCAGGCTGGTGCTGTGAGCACTGCCCTGGGGAGCTGTTCCAGTGCCCAAACACCCTCTGGGTGAAGAAGCTTTTTCTAATATCCAACTTAAACCTTCCCTGACATGGCTTCAAGCCATTCCCTCAGGAAGTTTGTATAGGTACTGGCTGGTGCCTTCCTGAGTCTCTAGCAAGGGTTAATGTAACTTTGGTTAGGGATACTCTCAGGATGCATGCTCTCTCAGCTTGAAGAAATATCTTATTTTGCCTTTTACTCTATGCTCTGCATTTTGAAATCAAATAAAACATTAAACCAGACCAACGTTCAAACAAAACATCTTTCAGAGGATTCTAGTAGGAGTGAAATGCATAAAACTAGGCATATAATGTATAAAATTCCATTTCTGTTTGAGAATGTTGGCAACTAATAAATTTAAATATATACATATATAAAGGTCTGCCCTTATTTACATTTTCCTTTCTTTTTTGTTCAGCTGCCATTTTTTGGCCTATAGAAAACAATCCTCTTTTTTCAAGTTGGATTCCACTGTAACAATGATCTTTATTGGTAGTCCTCCCTCTCACCCTACACCCACAAATCGTGATACAAAACTTCTCAAAAATCACTCTACACTTGAGCTAACACAGGCCTGTTGTCTGCTTTTCACTCTTGCCTGTATTCATACTATTTTTTTTCCTCAAAACCCCAATCAATTGCCTCAAAGAAGAAAATACATATAATTTGCCTGGATTTCCCTTCCCTATTCCCATTGCCATGACGATTCCTATCCCTTGTTTCCCTATCCACCTTCAGTAGGTCTGTGGTTATTTGGTCTTTACTTCTACAGCTCCTTCAATTGGCTCTAGCCTGTCATTCTGATCACAGGTCTGAGTTTCAGTCTTGCATGTGAACTGAAAGCCTTCCTTCATCCTTCAGACAGGTTAGTATTTATGCTAGACCCTCATTTTCAAGTTCCTTGAGCTCACTGTCTTCAACAAGCCTTGGTGACAACCAAAATCAAAGGTCTTGGTCTTTTCTAATAAACAGAGAAAGGCTATTTAGAAGCAAGGTTTTAAGTAAAAATGAGCAGGATGCAGCTCAACCTCCAAAGCACAGGAAGTGGTATCAGATAAACCCTCTATAACCTGGTATGTGTGTTGTATGTACATAAAAACTAAATAACTGTTGTGGTTGCTGCACCACATTATTGTCATTTTAAGGTGACTAATAACAGATGAAAAACATTAAGGTTATGTAATGCAAGTTATTACTGTAGTTTAAATCACTCAGATAATTTTAATTTTTATGTGCATTTTTTTACACAGCATAAAGAATCCTCTTTCCTCCCTCCGATGCTGTACCTCTGTGCAAAGACAAGATCAAGAGAGGATTAAGAACATGGGCTCTTTAAAGACATACTTCCCTACTCATGTCTAATTTTAATATAATGCCAAGGAATCTGAGTGTGCAAAAATTCATTACTAATAGAATGACACTATCATCAATAATTTTTTTTTGTTTCTGTATCAGCTTAAGTTTGTTAACACAACATGATGTAGTGGCTCTGTACTAATTAAAAATATTATTAATAGTAATTTATTATGCATAAGAAAATGAGCACAATATCAGTTCAGTTAGCAGAGATCTCTGTTTCCAGAACTAAACACGAACGTTTGAGGTAGCAGAGTTTCTGGGGTGGGTTCTGTGTTAATTTTGTCTTTTCCCCTAACTTTTTGCATAGATTCCACTTCTTCCACTACTTGAAAATATGTTAGGCTACACTGTAACCACTGACACACCAGCAAGGAAAGGAAGGATTTCAGGCTTGCTTCTTTATTCTTAAATCAAAGAAGCATGAACAAGATAAATCTATGCTCTGTTCAGTCCATACACTCAGTGCCTGAGTATTCCATATTCTGCAAGTGCTTCAGTGCACTGAAACAACTCAAAATAGCCTAACAACAGTAATGTAAAGTTACTACACCAAAATTCTGTTAGGCCTCTGGGACCAAATATCCACCTTTGAGAAGAGCAGATGCTGTAGTTATTTTTAAGGTCTATTACATTTGATGCTCTTGGATGATTTTGGCATTGGTGAGAAACCTGGGGCACCTGGTGCTCCTCACCCTCAGCAACAGCGTGAAACACTTTGAGAGGGCTTGTTCAGTCTTACTGAAAAAAGAAGAGAGTTTAGCATGGTTGTCTCGATCTTAGTGCACCTCTCAGATGAACTACAAAACGCAGTTGGCAGCTCTAGTGCTCAGATATTTTTCTGTAAGATGCAGATGAGGGTCAGACTGAACAATTCCAATCGTTTCTTCCTCCACCTTGGTAGCACCAAACTCTTCAAGCCCCGGAATTGTTAATGGGACTTTGGACCTCATAGGAAGCCAGAAACTGCAATGCTGGTTTAGAGGCAGACAGGGATGTATAAATAACGCTATTGTTTCTACGGAATAAAACTTCAATATTGTTATATGGTAGTTAAAGTAGAGTATAATAGGCTATTGTTTCTATGAATAGGTTCTCCCGAGCACCAATCAACACCTTATCGTTAACATTAATCACTGGGATATCTTCTTCAAGATCAAACAAACACTTCTTGAGAACTCAAACTTTGACTTCAGAAAACTTTCTGTATAATAATAGATTAGATTTAAATATCAGCAGCTACATCCTTATTCAATGAATCTTATTTTAGTGATTAAATGTTACATAAGACTATCTGAAAAGGTTTAGGAGGATTGTGAGCAAATGTACAAAAAAAAAAAACAAAAGAAAAAAGAAAAATCAAGCTATCAAAAGTCTATGTTAGGCAAAGTATCTTTGGTCCTGCTCTTAATATCTGGCACATGGAACCATAATCCGACTTCTATATGGTGAGATTTTTAGAATTGCTCTGATTAACAGCATCAGCAACTAACAATATTATTTTACACATATACCAAGTGATTTAATTTTACTATATTTGCAAATATGTTTTAATCCTATTTGACTTTGAGAAAGAGGAATGCGATTATACAACAACGTAGGCTGCAGGGTAGCCAGAACCAGATACTCCAAAGGAAGAAATCTGACTTCCAGGCAGTTTTGACAAAACAGTTCCCAAGAGCTCAAGTACTCCAAGAATAAACAGTTGTCTGCAAACTGGTATTCCCTAAAGCACGAGTGTTTAGAGTCTTGGGATATTTTTAAAATACTGATTCAGTAATTCCAAGCTCTTTTTATTGATACACATTTTCAATTCAGCTCAATACTCTTCTCAGATGGTACAGTGCCTTATTCTTCTAAAAGTACAAGTTACTGTCTTGTACACAATGCAAAGCTTGATAGCAATTTTGTCATGTTGTATATAATTTACAGTTTCTGTAATCTCCACACAAAAATTTCTATTGCCCATGATGTGGTGCTTGGATTTATCCCTTAAAGTAATCATTGGTGTAATACTGCTTTCATCTACAATTTCTTTTTACCTGTAGGCCTAATTGGGGTCACATAAGGTTAGTGACAAATACTTCCAAACAGTTAATTTTAGAAGTAATAATTTTGTTCCTCTGTCTTTCATTATTCTGCACTGAGTCGTTTGGGTTTTTTTTTTTTTTTTACATTCAATGCAATACAAAATTAGTAGGAAAGAATAAGTCTGTATAATTAACAGTTGCATCACCTTGCAGAGTAGAATACCTACTCCCAACCTAATCCAACTCTGTTCCTTTTAACCATCTCAGCCAAACAGAATGATGTGTTTAGCTACAGGTAAAGGGATGTTTCCCATTAATGCTGGCTTCAGCACTGTCCTTGAGGCTACACAGCCTGTATTAGAGAGAGCCCAGCTCTGCCCCCCACTGTGTAAAAAGCCTCTCACCTCGTATAGAAGACAGCAGCTGCCCTGGTTGTCACCGGGGCTCTTTGAAGCTCACAGGGCACAGCAGGACAGGGCACAAAAAGCTGCCTTTCCAAAGAGCCCTGTCCAGCTCCTGGGTACAACCAGGGCTCACCCGAGGACAGCACCAGGAGAGATTCCTCCCATCAGCCAACTGCTGCTCAAGGAACACTGCAGGCTTTAGCACTCCAATCTTGCACGCTGAGGGGAGAATATAATTAAATGGTCCCTAATATCATTCCAAGGACACACTTAGAACTGATCCAAGGCAATTAGGATAGTTACAAGTTCCATTCTATCACAATAAAATCCAGAAATCTTGATTTTGCTGAGTTTTCTTCTTGAGCAGTTTCTCTACGTCAGTAACTCTCAGGTAACTGCCCCCTAGTCCCCAATTTATTTTTGGGTATTTCATGTGTCTGAGGGTACCTGGACACCAACTGCACAAAAAAACACTTAGCCTTCTTTCAGAAATATCTTTTCCTGAGGTAACAGTAGCAAAATCCCTTCAACAAATATTTATTCCCTCCACTTGTAGCAACAGAATGCAAAATAACTTGTAGTTCCCCATACTTCCCCCATAGAAATGAAATATTTTGAAAAATTCTTGAAACTGCAAGTATAGTGATGTTTAAGCCAGAGAAGAACAAACATTCTAGTAGAAAACAGTTCATACAGTATTTAATTTCTGCAATATGTAATATATGCTTAGAAATGAACATTTTTATGCACCTGAAAGACAAACTTATTTAAGGGGCTTATGCAAGTACTCAGATTAGCCACAATTCCTTATTTTGCAGTGGTTCAGCAGACTCCACAGAGGAGTGGGCTGACTAGGACTGTAATCCTCCCTCTGAGTTTTCCTTCCAAAGATTAGTTTTGTGATTCAGCTCTTTTACAGTTTTATCAGCCTGACCAAATATACTGTGCACGTGAAAAATGGGCAGCATTTTCAGGCCTGCTACACATAGTATATGTCTTAAAATGTAAAAGAAAGTACAAAAGAGAGGATGAGTTGCAAAGTGAAAATGAGGTTGAGTTGCTTAGAAAAAAAAATTACCTGAATGAGCATCAAACAGGGCAGGGAAACAACACTGATGAAAACTATATAAAGCAATGGCCTATAAGCAACACAGGATAAGCTCTGATAGTCAAACCTTACAGACTAGTTGATGTTATGGTAAGGAAAAATAAGGTGTGGAAATGGGATATTCTGTAAAAAAAAAGAAACCTATTACGAACAAACCATCCCATTTAAAGTTTAGGCAGTTTCTGCACTTTGTTATGGATAACAGAAGGAACAGCTCCACAGGATACTACTATTAGAACTACTATTAGGAACTAATTATTTAGAAGTTGCCTTAAACTTTTAAAGCTCTTTAAATTTAAAAAAGAAAATTCTTCTCTGTCCCACATTGAGATGGGAGCTTCCAGTCCCAGGTCTATCAGTTTCTTGCTAATCTCTCATTTGTGCCTGGGTGAGGTGATAGCAGCTGTCCAGCGAGAAGTTGGCCACGATCCTTTAGAGAATACACCAAACAAGCTGAGGTAAAATTCCTCCTTCAGAGGATGGGCTATAATACTGATAAAATGATCTAAGAGTCTCCTATCATTCTACAAGTCTTGGCTTTCTTCTCCTTCAGAAGGATGACGAGGGAAGTGCTGTGGGGCAGCAAAACACCGGACAAAACAAACAAGTAACAAACTATTCAATCTAAAAAGCTCTCAGGTAGGACAGGAGACCATGCAGAATTTTTTAAGTTTTCTGACAGAAAAACTTCTAACCTTATCATGATGTCACATAAAGTTTTGCTTTTGCTGAAAGTACATTTTCCACTGACGAAAATGTAGCTGGAAGTTTCCAACAGGATCATTTTTAGGATACATGCCAGCACAATTTGATGTCCATGATGTCATTTGGGTTGATTAGTCCAAATGTGTCAAACAAAACTGAAAATGAATCCAGTCTCCAGAAAGAAGTGTCAGTTGCCTCCTGTAGCTAAGTCTGACCAATGTTTATAACCAAACAAACCCACCATATGCCTCATGTAGTTAAGACAGTAAATAAGGGCACTTGGAGCTCAGAAATTTCTCACTGGGTCCTGCATATACTTATGCATACACTACATAGCTGTGCCAAGAACTTAGTAAATTGTTTTTTTTTGTTTTTTGAGATGCCATTCTCAATCCTCAGAATTTTTTTTTCTAATCTACTACCCGTTATCCACATAAAAATGAGCATAAAAAATGAGAAGTCCTGCTCCCTCAGAGTCTGGACCAAAGATACTTGGTTTATTACCAGTATATTTGTATGGAAATATTTGCCTCAGCCAGTCACTAAATCCAGCAATATTTTAAGTAAAAACCTCATTCAAAAGACATCATTTCACCTAGCTCCCATGATGGCAATGAGGTCTTTCTGTTTGTTTTCATTCCTCCTCAACAGTCAAGAAGTATTTTGGTCTGAAAGTTCACGGGAACTAACACACATTCCTGCTGGAGAACTTTGGAGCTGCATGGCAGCAAATCCACCAAGATGCACCTTGCACCCAAACATGTTTGAACATGATTTTAAGTAATCAACTATTTTTCTCTTATTCTCCTCAGGCTTCTCTAAATTGTGAGAAACTGATTATTAGGGACACATGTCTCTAAGGTCATGGAATAAATTCCCATTTCTGGAACTGCCACGTGAGCCAATTTATCACAAAAGAAAGATGAAAGAAGCAATGCCAATAGTTTTGGGATTAATGCAGATCAAGTTGTCCACAGTCAAGTAAAATGGCAACTATTCATTGTTGTCTCATTGTCTGAACTCACAGCAGAGGGTGGTTTCCAAGTTTCAGCCACGCAGTGGAAGCTAAAGGTGACCCATGATTTGGAATGATGCATCAAGAAGTACACACTGCAGCCTTTCACAACAAGGAGCATTTTTTGTACTACTAAATCACCATTACAAGTACTTTCTAAACCTTAACTGCATTTATTCATGCATGTGTGTGAAGATAGTCCAAACACTTGAGAACCCTTGATGGTTCTCACAGTACCTGTTTCTGAAGCAAGGAGGGTAACAGGATTAAAACCTTACAGAAGGAACATTCTGACTGAAGGAATGACTTGAGGTGATATTTTTATGTTGAAATACCCGACACCGCATTTAGCTCTGCCTCTGTTGAAAACCACCTCTGACATTTATAAAGCTTGTAAGCTGTCAAAATTTCACTTAATGCTTCACCCAGTAATGAGACCTGAAGCAACATAGTACCTTTTCCTACACATCAGAGCTGAGGCTTAAGCAGCATGGGATTTAGAGGTAAGCACAGAGGCATGTTGTGCTATTTTAGGCACTTCTGTAATATCCAAGACACCTGCATGGGGTTATGCAGATATAACATCAGACCCATGCCCTTCTGGAGAGGCATTTGTAGATCAAACAAGAAAAGTTAAGTCACCAAAAATGGCACTAGGTGTTGACAATTGAATCTGTTCCAGTGGAGTCTGCTTCTGCAAACCCACTGAGACAACTATTAAATTCCCTGAAGTGTAAATCCTGATTTGAGTTTTGCTTTTAAAATCTGAAGAGATTTCCATGAGGATGGTTGGCTGCTGCCCAGAGAAAGCTTGCTGCACCTATTTATGGGCTAAAATGAGATACCGATTTTGAAAGTATTCTGCCAGTGCCTGCAAGCCTGAAGGACAGCTTGCTTTAACTCTATATGCCTTGCTATTTTCTGCAGGGATATTGTTAAATATAGTTCTTAAGGAGATGACTTTATAAAAGTAGTTGGGCTTGCTGCTGGCCTAAATTGGAAGGAACTAGTGTTGTGTGGCACTGGTCAGTTGTACCGTCCTCTCCTTATGTAGCAGCAGGGCAAAGGGGGGACAGGCGTTGTAGCAGAGAATAAATTTAAATGAGCCTGACCCCAGAGGGAAGCTGAAAGATACTGGCAGCAGCGGAAGTAAGGTGACTCCCTTCATTTTGAGGAAACTGAAGTAGCAGTGTATGAAAAATATGGAACAAAGTTTATTCTTAAGGGAAAGCAGCACACATGCTTTATTCACAAAGCATCCACGCTTTCTGCACGATGCCAAGTCCCTCATTAGCATCAGTATACCCGCATGAAAGGGTCAAAGCCCACGCATTTTAGTGTGACCGAAGGCTTCTCAGTTTCTCCTCTTTGGGAAGTGATTACAGGACACTGGCTGCCAAGAAAGGGGGAGGGTCTCTTGAAACAACTGGAAAATGGACAGTCCAGGTAAGGAATGACCATAACAGAGAGTGGTGGGGTCTGTCACTGAGGGAAAGTAGGTGGTGTAAGTGAAAGGGTATAGCAGCACTGTGAAACACGAAGGGAGCCTGCTGACAGTGTGTGTGTATCTAGGCCAGCTCTACCCTGACACAAGTACTTGGCAGGGTATCAGCTTACCTTTCATCTTGCAAAATCCTAGCTGAGCTTTGTTTGAGGTGCCCTGGCTTCCTGCTTGGCCACTGCCCTGCCTTTGGTCTAGTTAAGAAACCGAGGAGTTTTTCTGAAGATGATGGCTTATTTCACATTGCACATAAAATGCCCTCTGTTACAGCTGCTTTTTGGAGGTGTGACAAGCCTATCCAAGATCTTTGATCAGCAGAGAAAGTTCGTGCCTAAAACAAAGAGGCTGTGTCAGCTTGCAAGCCTGCTGCAGGCTCCTACAGCTTTGAACCACTTTGGAATGATTGCATGAGCCTGTCAAAACAACAGTTGTCAGCCTTATCTGAACTTCCTGCTACTGTACCTGGCCATGGACTGTTTTTTCACTCATTAGTTTTGGTTTTGTCCTTTTTCTGTGAGCACTCTTGACGGCAGAAAAAATTACACCAATTTCACGCTTACAGTTGCTCTTGGGTCAAAACCATTAAATAGCAAACAATTCTCAGTGGAAATAGAGCCACACAACAGATAGACATCTAAGTGACATCACTCACATCGATTGAAATGCCAGTTTCTGGGAGGAGAAAAAAACGTTCTCATAATAACAACAAATTCTAAGCGCTTTTACAGATGTTGGCTAATTCCCCATTTTGCCTGAAGAAACCAAAACTTGGAATATTGTTTTCCTGGTATTTGACAGCATCAACTTAAAAGGGGCAGAAAGGACTGTACGCCAGTCCATTTGCACACAACACTAATCACACTTGACATGTTTGTTTAGAGACCTACTTGTATACCTCAGAGCCTGGCTATGCATACTTTTAAAAGTCAGAGGAATAATTATTTGCCCATGGCACACGTGATGTGGCAGCGTGACCTGGTAAAACGCGGATATATTTTGTTCCTCTACGCCTGTTCCAAGCCAGGCCACTCTTTGCCACAAATGCTTCGAATGAGGACATACCCTTTCATATCCTTTTAGTTACACAAGCAGGAGCTTCTATTTCCTTGTTTATCCTCAATGAAAGGGTGAGCAGTCAAGTCAAGCATTGGGCAATGCAGCAGATGTGCACAAAGCACCCATCTGACAATGGCCAGGGTTCCCACTGAGACTTTTGAGCAGAGAATAATTGTACTTTCTTTTGGCATGAACTGAGGGTACAAAATCACATTTACGTGTGCAAGCCTTTGCCCTCTCAACATGTGTTCTCAGCTGCATTTGAGTAGCTGGCGAAGGTCAGTTTGATTTTCAGTTCTAAAAGCAAAGAATGACAGTAGGAATACGGCAGATAGTAAAATTTTAAAATAAAACACCTTCTCTGCCTCCAACTACATTTCGGTTTTATTAATTAGGGTTGGCAGGAAATAAAATTAGAAATATCACTCAATGATAAACAGGCTCAGGTTTTTCAAAACACAGAAAAAAAGTCCCAAAACAACAACCAAAGAAAGCTGATACCACACTGAATTATTCTTTTACACTTTAATTTTCAAAAACCTCACAAATTGACATTAAAAAAATCAGAATTTAGTTTCAGGCTTATATGATCCTTTCTTGTAACGACTCTTCCTCTGGGTCTTTTTGACATTATTTGCCTTCCTGCATCTCAATTATCTCTAAGCATAAAAAACTCTCAGTATAATCTTCCATCTGTTATATTTTCTATCCCACTTTTCCTTTCCATTTTTCTCCTTCCTTGATCTACCTTTTTTGTTTTACCTCCTTTTCCCAATCCATGAACTCTCTACTACCCCTTCCCATTTGGACTACTTAGCTTTTTTCCATTCATTAACATCACAACACATTTTACCTGAATCTCACCTCTTGAAATTGAACTGAATATTTTGATTTTCTACATCCTGTATAAGAATTAAGCTGCAAGCCAAGAACCAAAAACCCTCAAAAGAAAACCACCAACCACTCTGCAGATAACTGTACACACAGCACTCTGGAAATAACAAATGCTAAATTCTTAACATATTTATGACACAGTAAAGAGTTCATCCTTCAAGCTAAATGTGTGTGCTACTTGCACATCTGAGTAGCTATAGGTTCAAATGCAGAATTCAACCAGAAACAAAATGAAGTTTGTGTGACTAAGTACTCCAATACGTAGAATAAGTCTAGTTTATTTGTCTTAAATTTAATAGTCAGAAATAACAAACTGTTTTTCATACATTTACAAAAACACAGAACTACTAACTCGCAAATGTATGCTTAATTTTTGTGTTGTTTTGATTTCTCATAATAATATATATTTTTGAGAAGACAGTAGCAGATATCCATCAGACTCCCAACTTTTTTACTTGGCAAGACCTAGTCACATACGATCTTATCAAAACAGAAAGCCATAAGGTACTTATAGGTTCATACAGCACATCAAACCCAAACCAGAGAAACAAACGTATTTCTTGAAAAGTAGATGAGAAGACAATAAAGTGAAACTCCTTGACTTTCCAGCTTCCAGGCACAGTCTGCAAACTTCTTTAAAGGTCACAAATTAGATCTCTGAGGCCAATTTACCAGTTTTCTGTCCTTTTAGGAAAGACTACCCAGCTCTTTAAGAAGAGGATTTTGCCTCAGCTCAGTAGTAAATTGAAGGTACTTCATCCTTTATCCAGCGTTTCTCCTGCATGAGATTCTCCCCCCATTCCCAAAGTAACATGCTGCCCCCGACTACCATCACCTACATCTTTCCTGTGTTGTTAATGCTGGAACTGTGCCTGCACAAATGCAAGCAATGTTCAGTGGGACGTGCAGCAGCACCACCTAATCATTTCAAATGATTTCTAACTGAGACTGCAACTCTTTTAAGCTCACTTGTAAAGGGTGTGACTTGCAGGGACACTTAATTTGTTAGGCAAATGTTCAGCGTAAAACCCCAAACAAAGCAAGTATTGGGGTACCTTTGCTTTGTCTGTTTCAATTATAAGGGCTCCCTCTGGCTCTGGACACAACCACACCAGTATTTTCCAGGAGAGCTGTTCTGATGCCAAGGTGCACTGATTGTGCATGTCCCCTGCTCCCAAATAACCCAGAATGGGCCATTCTGTGAGAGTGGCAGTTTAAGGGTTAAGCATCAGAGGGCACAGAGCAGCACCAGCTCCATCCCTGAGCCCTGAGAGATCCTGGCATGGAGAGGGCAGTGCTGCCTGCCCAGCCCTGGCCACCATCACAGGCATGTCACTGTTTGCCACCAGAAGGCAGGAGATCCCCCTTCTCCCCCCCATCATTTTCTTAGCTCTGTCTAGGTACAAAGGCAGCAAACAGAACCTTGCAGGGCTGGCAGGGCTGGGACTGGCCCTTTGCAGCTGCTCCCCCTCTGTCAGACCTCATGGATCACAAAATTAACTGAGCTTCCCCCCTAAGCCATCTCTTGCCAAATCTGTGATTTGCCAGGTGCAAATTCCTTGGCATTTACAAGTCCAAGTACTATATTTTGGTCTGATCTGGAAAAGCAGGAGCAGGAACAATAGGCAAACGTTACTAAATTGGTCACATAATTTGGGACTGGGGGGAATAGGATCAGCCAAACTGCAACTGTACAGAATAATGTGCCTTCTTGAACAGCCCAGAAGATCTGACAGAGAGAGAGATCCATATGGATAAATGTATCCTTACACTTGCACCTTGCTTTAAGACAAAAAAAGACGTGCACTCAGAGAGACAGACAGAAAGACAGCAGTAACCATTAAAACTCTCAGCTACTGAAATGCTTCTGGCGATTTCTATGCTTTGACAAAAATCGCCAAGCAGGGTGTTATGAAGCTGCTGCATTTATAAACTCAGGCAATGAATAAGGAAACCCAAATGTGAGTTAGATACACCATGTATTTAAGGAAAAAACAACTCACAAAGACAGGGAAACCAAAGCTGATGGAAGCTGAACTGAAGTTGAATTAAGAGTGAACTCAAAGCCTCACAGCATGGGATGGTTTATTAGCAGCCTGAAGACAAAGGCCACAAAGCAGTTTTACTCCCTTAGAGAGAGGAGCCCTATTATGGAGCCTTTCAACTCTCCAAGAATTGCCTTTTAACTCTCCCTCCACAGTAGGACAAACAGGGGAAAGAAATTAGTCTTGGATGATGTTAGCTGTTTTGTAACTTGTAGTGCTAGTCCCACTGGAGCTCTTCTGACTCCTGTCAGATTTATCCTCTTGACATTCAAAATGGATTAACCTAAGGTATCTTTTCATAAGTAATAACAATAAAATAAAACCAACGCTCAATACACAAAGGGTTTTCTCCCTCTGCCTCAAAAAAAGTGGGGATTAGTTAGATGACCAAATGATATTTCCTGGACTTTGTAGTAATCTCTCCTTGACTGTTAGTGCCACTTTTAAAGGAAATGCTATATGCTAACACAGAATCTGCATAATCAACTACATCATGGTGTCACCTACCTACAGCATTAAAATGCAAAAAATTCCAAAACCCCCTTGTGTTTTCAGAGACCCCTAACTCACTGAGCCTGAAATACAATCAATAGTAAAATGCATTGGTAGCATTCAGTGCATCAGTATATCCAATTCAGCTCCAATTAGTGTGTTCTTGTCAAGAGAAAAATCTATTCTTTTTTAAACAATTTAAGAACTTGGACAAATTATGCAACTTTGGCTATCTGGTGCTGCTTACTGAAGAGAATTTTCTTTAGATGTGCCAAATTCTGTCTTCCTGAAAATACGTCATCCTTATGTCTTTACTCTGATGACTAACACACAACTAAATTATATCAACTGTTGTCTCTGTTGTCTTGTATTATTTTCTTACTGTAGGATTGTTTGGAAAAAAAGCAACGGGCTAAGTAGAGCATCAGTTCAGAGCAAAAATAATTAATTTTTAAATTTTTTTTTTTTTTTTTTGCTCCTATAAGAAATTGATATACCTTATAAAGTGGTGTATTTCAGGAGTGAATTTGCTTCATCTAAGCAGGTGGTTCTCCAAGCAGATTTTGGCCCACACCGTACAGAAAAAAACAGTTACTGCTGTGGAAAACAAAGTTGCATGGGAGGGAACAGAAAATCCACGTGAATCAGCTGCAACATAATAATCATGTGAAGAACTTGCATCTGCTCTCACAAGACAAATTTCATGATCCTGTGTCTCTGGCCACGGGCTGTAATGCCCCACATGAGGTGCCACATTGCTTTAGGAATACTTGCAATAAATCCCCGTAATACTAGAACACATTTTTCAACTCTAGGGCACCAACTAAACATCTCAAAACAACCAGGTTTGTTTCACATTGTCACAATAGATTCTCATGGGGCTGACAGGCAGCAAAAAATCATCTGACACCATGAAAGCCTTCAGAGGCAGGGCTATCCGATCGACTTTCCAACTTCCACCACGCTTCTGTTTCCATAGCATGCCAGCACATGTACAAATGATAACTGTGAAAACAGTCTGTGTGGATTTTTTCCACATGATTAGCAACTACTGGATTCAAGTAACTAACCCACTGCACAATGCCCTAAACATCTAAGGAACAAGATGAGTTCTAGCTCAAGACAATCTTTTCTTACTCAAAAGAAGAGCAGAAATGTTTAAGCACTGGACAAATATACAGTGAATTTATATTTTAATAACAAATTCCCAGCATTTCAAATTTTCAAATTTGACGTGTCTGTTGCAAGAGACATCCTGAATTGCTACACTTTCACTATAATAAGGTAGTCTAGTCTGAGTTTTGTCAGCAGTCCTAGAAGAAGGCTTGACAAAGAACAGAAGTTGTAACAGCATAGAAAAATGTGAATAAGGGGAGAACAGAGAAAAGAAAACCCGCACTTGCAAGTGTTGTTTCACATTTAAGAAGTATGGTGCTAGAGGAAGAGCTAATACACATTTGTCATCACAACCATTCATATGAAAAAGAAATGAATAAGCAAAAAATGAAAAATAAAAAAAAGAGAGATGCTATTTTCTGAACCTTCACAGTACAAGTTGCAACTATATTGAACCTGTGAAGATTTAAATCAAGAACACCCAGAAGAAAGGACTCTCTGAGGTTATAGCACTATAAGATGAACAGGTCAAACAAATCCTATGGAGTGAACCAGGGGTGTATTTAGGGGTACACGGGTGGCCCCACACCTTTTGGGTTTTGCTAGCAGAGTATGAAATTTGTCTTCTCTCAGTGTCTGATTTGTTGTCCCTGTCAATGCATCTGTTCACACAGTTATTTTCCAGAAACTCCACAAAAAAATCAATGATCAGTTTCTCTGGTTAGAAGCCCTATTTATGCTAACCTCAAGGTATACACTAACAATTACTGATCAAGTCTGAAACTCATAGTTCACACAAGCATTTCTGCATTACTTTGCTGACACTTTTTCACATGCATCCATACTGTTATTTCAAAGCACGCAGAATAATCTTTTTAACAGTCTCTGCTGAACAGCTGAGCACGTACTTCATGTTTTGATCTGGATTCATTGTACAAAGTGTAGCAAAACACTGAAAATTGTGCTATTCATTTGGTCATATACAAAAACACCTTCCAAATCATCTGTATGAGAAGTGGAGAGTTTTAAAAATTCATTTAACTTCTTAAAATGTGGGGTCTCCTATTTTTATGACTTACTGTAATTGCTTCTCTCTTCAAACTGGTGATTTTGTCTAGTAATGTAGCAGTGGAACTGATCAGTTAAATGAAGCATGAACTGCAGCCTGCAGAGAGCTGGATTAAAAACTGCTGAGTTTTCAACATGATCCTTAATCAGAAAGCGTTTCTTTTAGAGGAAAGAAAATGTAAAACATAGGGGGCAGGGAGAAAAGGGGTAGGGACAGGATAATGGTGTTCTTTTAAAATAGCAATGCATTTTAATTTTTATGTAATACATAAACCCACAGCACCACTATTCATAAACATGTACTTCCATTAATAATTATTTAAGACTGCAGTCATGGCTTAATTCTGACTTTTTATGTGTTCATACTACAACTTGTCACACAGGGTGCTCACAAGAGTTTTACAAGAAAAATAATTTAACAGCAGTAGCAGGCAGCCTTAGCCTGTTTTTACCCATTCAAGTTACAGTCATCATACATACTCACAGATGTGACATCGCAAGATGCTAAATTCACAATGTATATTTTAGTTTTGGATGGCCCTGGAATGAACAACCTTAAAGGATCAGGAGGCATCTGCAAACTGTGCCTTTTGCACAGCTGAATAAAGTCCATTTCTTGAATAGCTGACAGAGTGCAAAGAATGGGACAAGGAATGAAACGAAGAATAAAAGAGAGAGGAAATGTCATGTTGCTTGCCCACAAGTGCTGCCAAATGGACAAACTTGAAGAGCAATCCATTTCCCCAGTTAATGCTGACGCCATTTTCAATATTCCTGAGCTCCTTTTCCCTTTTGTTAATCCTGTGCCTTGCAAGGTTCATTAACCCTGTTTACACAGAAAACTTGGGTCAGTCTGACATGCTAACAAAGTGCACGTCTGTCTGCACATACACATATATACACTTCAGTTTTTCCTTAACAAACTTTCCAACTAAAAAAACCCGAACATCTAGAATGCATGGGGTTTTTTTTCCTCACTTCACATTAAAAAAAAAATCTAGCAAGGAGAGCACTTAAGTTTTACAGGGAGCACTAAGCAGGAAGCATGAATCAACAAGAATCAACAAGAAACTTTTCAGTAATACTTGATCCCTTCCTTCTCTAAGGTTTTAGAGGAGCAGCATGTTACTCTAACAGAATGGCACCTACATGTGGACCAGAACACTACCTCATCCAAAGGGACCCTGGAGCACAGTACTAAATCCAAAGACCAGTGCAATCCCAAAGTAAACGCTGAGCTGCAGTTTGCTGGCTTACCTCTGGCAGAAAAGGGATGCTGCAGCAATTTTCAAGTTTAATGCTCCTAAACCAGCAGCAGTATCTGGACTAATTGCTTTGGACATCTCTTATTTAATACAAGTATGTGAAAGCCTAAGATTACCCCAAACTAAACACTGACTTGGGGCTTCTCCCTCATGGGTACTGCACCATATGTAATCCTGTTTATTATAAGGGCACTTGCTTGGTGCCTTCCACTGTATCTGGAAGAACTTCATGGACATTTGATGAGAGAACTGTGGCACAAAGAAAAAGAAAAGCAGCCCTGGTCTAAACAGACTTTAAATTCCAGATCTTAACACTTGTGGCTTGAGAGAGGGTGAAAATTCATATGTCTACCTCTCAGGAAGCACAATGAACAAAAAGGGACACAAAGCAGCTCCCCAAGCAGAGAAGCAACTTTCCCTACAAAGCAGAAAGGCAGCACTGCCTTTTTTACTTAAAAACCAGAACATTTTTTCATTCATTTTCCCAACAGAATTGTCCTCTTTTTACACAGAGACTGGAAGCAGCCTGATTGATAACTCTATGCATGTATCTGCAGCACTCTTAGGAGCCTGTCTGGTAACACCCAAAACCCAAGCCTGCAGTAGGACTCCTGTGATCAACACCCATTTGATAGAGCTACAAATTAAGACATTCCTGATGCAAGCTTTTGTTAACCAAAATTCCAGTTTTATGAGATTTGCAGGCTTCTTCGTGTGGCAAAATAACCTTACCATGATTTTAAACAACCCAAAGGCTGCTGAACAAGAGCTGTGTCTCAGGAGTTCTGCTGCCCAGTGCTGTACACACACAGTGTCCCACGGAAAGTACCAGGTGCTTTTTTGGAAGTCCCTTTCCCACTGCTGATTCAATAGCCCACAGTAATACACAGAACAAGTGTGCCTGAATATTAGCACAGCAACAACCTCAGTGTTTATTCAGCAAGTCTCCTACAGTGAATTACCTCAGCCCAGTAAGGAGGCTGTTGGTAGTCTGGAGAAAGGTATTTGAAGCATCCACAGAAATCCCATTTATGACTTTGCAATAATGCTGTCTGTATGTCTTGATCTTGCCAAAGTTCATTTCTGTTTATGGGAGGAAAACGGCAGTCAAATTCTTCTTAGCCAGGTCCATTATGACAAAGAGAGAAAAGAATAGGACACTGATAGGCAAATCAGGTACAATGCTGCTCCACATTAGCCTTGTTTTAATTAAGTCGGCTATGATCTCACGGCAGGATAATTTTTAATGTTGGTGTTTAGGAGAAAGGCTTACATTGAAGGCTGTTTTGGCTGCCTTTAGTTAAGAATGTGATTCATGTGAGTGGGAGAGAACAATGCATCAAAATCTACATTTTTGTATGCACACAGAAAATAGGGGATTTGTACGCCAGAGAAAAAAGTAAAAAATGGAGCATACATCTTTTGCTGACTTACATTGTAAGGAAATTGGCTACAGGAAGTGACAGCTTGTCCCAGCAGAACCATCACTATTCATACAACAGTGGGCCCATCTGAGTATTCCCGTGCCACACGCATTTAGTCCTTATTTAAATATCTCTCCACCATCTGAACCCTGCACGTTTGTTTCTCTGCTCTGAATTAACAATAGTACACCGAGCTGCGTGTTTACATTTGTGAACACAAAAATAACACTGACTCAGAATGTGGCTTTTTAAAAAAACTAACATTGTCTGAAATTCTTAACAATCACTATAGAGCCTTTCATTCTTTACAGAAAATCTCTTCACAGAGAAATTCTGAGTATTTTGTTACTGAGGCTCATTTGTTTCTAATAAGAACAGATAATCTAAAGGTTTCTCAAAGAATATGTTTTAAACGCTGAATCTTCATATGTAATCTGTTTTCAAGGCAATAAAAAACCTCTTCAAATAGCTACGCTGTCCAATGAGCAGTAGATTTCCACTGGTTAACTTACACAAGTGAGTTGGATAAATGCATTAAGACAGAGTTTATAGTTAAGTAGAATGTAAGCACTGAGTTGCACTGGCCTGAAACTCCTGGTTGCAATGAATTTCCATGTACCTATTTAACACAGGGGAAAAAAATCGCCTCATTATGAAAACCAAGTTTTCACTGTGAGGCAAACAGCATAATAGCCAATATTATTCTGTCACTTAGAACTTCTTGCCTTAATTTTTAAACACAGTCAGATTAAAAGATGATAGGCAAAAAGACCTTAAAGCAATAATCGTCCCTCTCAAGCTATTTTCCTAGAAAAGATACTCTCAAACTGTTCAGACTAGTCTCTGAGTTGTATTGAAAATTGCTATTTTGCCATACATTTGTCTTGTTTTGAATCATAATATCTGGGAAAAAAACAATAGATAACCCCTCCCCTCCTTATCTAGCATACAACTTTCAAGACCAGCTGGGACTTAAATGGTGGGGTTTCTTTCAGACAATACTTTTGATAAAAATATATAGATTGTCCCTTAATAACACAGGAAACTAAGTCATGTTTTCAGAAATGACTTAAGAACTTGCTAGATTAAAGGACTGTCTACACATGAACTTATTTAGTAATGACTGCTCAAGAACAGCTATTCCCAAATAATTCCATGTGTAGACACACTTATTCCAGAATAAAGTTGCCTTATTTTGGTCTAATTTAGCCCATCAAAGTGTGTTAAGCTAAACAGAAACAAGAGTGTCAGCACATGGAGTTACTCAAGGCTTGCTGCTCCTAAATAATTCCATGTGTGGACAAGTGCTTGCAAGAGCTGAAGTTCAGCTCTGTTATCCCCAGCCACGTTATCTCTGCTCTCTCAGCAAACACATGGCACCCTGTGGTACAGGTTCTGCTGCTCATTCTGCTGCTCTCCTTATTTCTGTTCAACTAAAAAAAAAATCTTTGTAAATTCAATGTTCATTGTTGAGCATGAGCTGAACAAATACAATGATACAGCCACTTGAATACCATTCTTCTAGAGATTAAGCAAACCTTGGCATATTTTGTTTTCTGAACAAACCAGTCTTTATATTGGCAATTTTTCTTTTAAAGCGATTGTTCACAAAAATGCCACCTCTTTATGAGGAGTAGGAAAAGTTGAAAGTAATTGGGATTTGGTTTTCCTGAGATGGAGCTAATATGGCCAACTGCTGAACTGACATTTGGATAAATGTTGTGTTTTGTTTCAGGTAATAAAATCAAGAATTTGTTCATTTTGTTGAAGAGACTAACTACTAGGTAATCAATCACAGCACACACTAAAAAAATCACATTTTCAGCAAGGCACAAATCTGTCAAAGGGTGTAATTATTACTGAAAAAATTTCACAAATCCCTATAATTACTGGACTTAACAGCAGCATGTTTAGCCTGGCTAGAATATGGCATTAGTTGCCTCTAGTTCCAAAGTTCAAATCCAAAGTGATAAGGAGCAAAAATGGATTTTGAGAGTCTCATAGCACTCAGTGGACCAAGTCACAAAATCACACCCTAGATGGGTGTTCCTGGAAGCCTGTGGTGAGGAGAAGCCCCTTGCTGGAATATCAGAGGTAGAGCAGATGCCCCTCAGTGCATCCCTGAAACTCCTGCAAACTGTACTGGACTCCAGCCATTGTTTTCAGGGACATTTTCCTTGACCATGTGAAGAGGTAGACTACAAAACTATATCTATTATACTCCCTGTGATGTTCTTTGTAATAAACCCAGTGTGATAGAATTAGTGTTTCATCTAACTGGATCACTGCTTTGTATTAGCTAAAAAAATGCGTGTTCCTAAAACCCCTCATAATTTTGTTTCGATTTTGTGTAAAACCATGGGTTTACAGCTGAGGATGAACATGTGCCTGTGATTTGCCCTAAACAAACTGTAGTAAGAGAAAATCTCAGAAGGGGATAAAGACCTTACAGAAGGAAAAACCTCAAACATTGTCATTTTTATAATAATTTTTATCTGAAATTGAAATCAACTACTAGTTTATTTCACTGAGGTTTACTACAGATACACAGTGGAAAAAGTGCTAAAAAAGGACATGTTTGGAGGGTTACTACATATAATCTCTTATTGTTGAGACATGCTCATAAACTGAAAAGCATATAGTATGAGTACTCCTTATTTTAGTGTTATCATATAGACTTTAACTAATGTTCACTCCCAGCCTTTGTGCCACAGCCCTGTAAACCTGAGTTCACAGAGGGGACCACTCATTCTATAAGTGATTTGTTTTCTCCTGCTCATGAACTGTGACATCCTTTCTGTATTTGCTTCACACTCTCCAACCCTTATGATGAAGGGAAAATTATTAATTACTTCAAGGCCCTTTCCATGAGTGAATATAAATACTTTAGAAATATCAATACATTTAGCTTCAAAACGCTCCTGGCAGCTGGCTGATATGGCAACGCTCTCACTTTGCAGATCGAAACTAGAAAGGCAGAGTGGTTGTGGCCAAAAACAGTGACTAACTTTACCTGTGGAAAAGCTGGATTTTTCAAAATGAATGTACCTTTCATTTTCCATGCTCTGATTGACCTGAGGGCAACTGCAGATACTTCAGATAATTCTACTGGAGTTGGCACCAAGACCTACTAAACATTTATGCTGAGCCCCTTAGCAAGTCTGTGGTGTCCTTTTTAGTATCACCTGACAGAATATCTGTGGTTTTGGTAGTGAAAATGGAGAATTAATTGCAGTTAGAATCACATGGCACTTGATAGAGTCGAGTACAGCTCCCATCAATTTCAACCTTTCCCAAATTCAGATCTTTAGATCTCATATTCACCCTCCAGAAAATGGGAGTGTTTTATATTTGAAATAGTTCAGATCACAAAAGAATTCAGTAATAGAGACAAGATAAAAACCACTTAGTGCTCCCCAGAGGAATTGGAATATCAGTGTTTAACTTTTTACTTTAGCATTACCCTAGCACCAAAAAATGAGTCTAAAAATGTTATAAAAACCACATGCACAATATTTTGTTACGAAATCTGATAACAGGGGTGGTGTTTCCAAAAGGTTAATTAAGCTTACACAAGAAGATATGAGGAAAAATGTGATGGCATTATAAGCACTATTTTTGGAGGAATCATATAAAGAAAGTGTCAGATAACAAGTAGAGCTAATTTTTTTCCAGTTAGCATTGTGACTTAAAACACACATTCTAAAAGTTGAACAAACATAAGATAAAGGAGTAACTGGGGGGATTTCCACAAAATGCAAGTCTGTATTTACTTATTCAATCTAGGTATTCATTTAAAATAGACTTCTACAGTGCAATGTGCATTGCTAATTTAAACCTCCTGTTAGATCTGTGCTCAGTATAAAACATCTTATACACCAGATCTTTTACTCTGTCATTATTGCCACGGAATCCAAAAAGGATCCAGTTTAGCGGCTTGCAAGGCTTTTTAAAATGAAATACTCTTGCAATCTTTCACAATTTAATGCAATATAGTCATATCAGACTTGCTTAACCTGTTCTTTAGTAGAACTGCCATTTAGGTGTTAAAAAAGTGCATTTGGCTCTCTGCTTCGAAAATCTGGGTCTGGATTTTACATTTATGATTTGTTGAGGCTTTTTTTTTTTTTTTCAGTGCAGAGCACTTACTCTGAATAGATGCCTATAAAAACAAAGATGAATTTACATTATCCACTTCAGTTATAAATCAGAACTACCTCCTCAACTTAAGCTTTGAGTAAATTCCAAGAGATAATATTTGAATAAACTGCCAAGATTTTCTTATGGCAGCATTCAGAAAAATGTCAGTGATGGACAACTTTGACTTAAAAACTTCCATGGGCCACCGTGGCACAGAAGTGCTCAAGCCAAAGGATGCTTTGCTAAGCCTAAGGTTGGGGGGGAATAAAAGAAAAATGAGTCTCGAGTCTCCCCACTTTGGTATCTTGAATGAAGTCAGGACTAAGGACTGAGTCAGGACTCGAACCACACAAAAGAGAATTTTCAGTATTATGCCCATTCCACTGGTGAAAGCTCATCTATCACAGAATCCTGGCTAATCATGAAATAAAACATACTATTTTACAAAGGGAATACAATCAAAAGAGATAAATCCAACCATCCTAAAAAGAAAAGGAGAAAAAGATCCCATGATCAAATTTTTCAGGTAAGTGTCTCAAACACAGGTGTTGGTAGTGATATCCCCAATTCATAGGCTGGTTTTTAAAAAGCCCAAGTAACTTTATTTAAGAGTCAACCATATATGAATCCTAAAGGTGTCAGGAAGACATAACTTTTATCAGATTATTTTTATTCAATATCAACAGAGGAGTTTAACTACCTGACTCTCCAGGTAGAAATCACTGACTCTCTCATTTATTTCCTGGGAAGTTCTAGGTGGTGCTTCCAAGTTTTGCCCTTTGAACACCCAAACAAATCCTACTGCAACCAATGGCAACATCGATGCTTCTTAGGTTGTTCACTCTGTTCCTTTATGACTCTTCTCCAATTAGTCTAAGGACAGCTCACCACCCCACCTCTCACCCTACTACATCCATGGAAAAAACCTTCTCATTCTCAGTTCATTGCATGGAAAATTGGCTGTTCTCAACACTCCACCTCACCAAAACACGTCCCTTCTCCCCTTTCCATTTCCGACACCACCATGTCTTATTCTGTAGCTTTCAGGGAGGAAAGCTTTGTGCAACATGTCCATCTATGAATGTATTGCTCTCAACTTTATAACACAAAGGTTTTTATATTCTCAGACAATATTATTTTTAAAAAAGCTTAAAAAGTTCTACTGTCCCTAGAAAAGTTCAAAAACAAAGAAAGGAACACAACTTTGTTAAAATACTGGACTTTCAAAGCTGAAGTTACATGTGCAGGAAAACCAGATCTGTAAAAACTGGTTTTAAAAGTTAACAGTGTCATGTCACTCTTCCTCCTTTTTTAAAGTCCCTACCGTTTTTTCCTAGTGAGCAGACACACTTTTCTTGTAAGTGTTACAGGTCTTGCTAGTACAATTAACTGAAATTAGCATGGCAAGGAATAAATATTAGGTCTAAAAATTAGGTGTTAAGTGATTAATTTTCAGATATCAACAGATATCTAATGGATTATCTCTTGACTTAATCTACTCAAGTAAATTCAACACTGATTTTCAGGTTAAAACAAAGAGAACAATCAAAAGAATCAGCAGGTAAATGCTTCTATCAGACTGCACAAGTGGGAACTCATCTGCTCTGTATTTAAATTAGGAGAACAACATTGATCTCTGCAATGGGCTTCTTCTATCAGTTTGGAAGCAGACAAGGTATAGTATTTATACAGAACATTGAAAGAGAAAGAATTTCAGAGAGAAATATATACATTAAACACTTCTTTAAAAATTGAATCTAATACAATGTCCAAATTTCACCTTTATTTTCAGACATACAGGGCTACATATATTCACTCTAGTTACCTTCAAATATATAATAAAATCAAATTTCCCCCTCAGCTGCTACCCTTCAAGCTCCCCTTCAGAATCCAAAGAAATGCAGAATGAAAGCACGTGACTCACCCCCACTGCTAGCAAAACTGCTTAGCATGTATATATTAAATCAGAGTCCTCTGCATTACCTCTTCTGTCAGATATGTTTTGGGTTTGCTAGGGTGGGTATTTTAGCATATAAAACATGCCATAAATTCTTACTTAATCTACTAGAACGTATCTATGATTTACCAACAGTTCAAACAAAAACTAACATGAGGGTGAATTTAAAGAGTAACTATTTAATTTCATTATTTTCCCTCTAAGTATAACAACCACTGGATTTAGAAGCAGTTAGCTGAAGTATCACTCAAGTTCCACAGCCAAAACTAAAGGCATTATCTTTGGAGTCAATGAAGTCTGCAGCTGCTGGAATCTGGAATGGAATGTATCTTTTCATTAGGCTGGTGCCAAATTAGAAATGCCTGCTCATCCAAATGAACCATGAATGCAGTACTTTAGAAATATCTGCTCTTCGCATGTAACTCAGCATGCTAGAGAATGTGACAAGCCTAGTAACACTCCATCTCTGGCACTTGCTGGGGAATGAAAAATGTCACTGCCAGTGTCCTTGACTGAGCCCTCGCACGGCTGCCCCACTCCAGAGGTGCAAGAGCAAACTGAAATTCAGCCTCCACTTGCAGCTCCATGATGCTGCTCAAAATAGAACCTTTTCTTTTTTAGATTAATTGCACGGAGAGAAGATCATAAAGCCACAGATAACTGAAACCAGAGCTGGAAACCACAGTAAGAACCAACAGGCTGTTACTCTGCTTAATTTAAGAGCATGGAAACATGTCTTGCTTGTACATCATGGCACAAACCAATCTTCCTCAGCCATACACTGATGCTGCTGCATCACCCTAAGCCTCTTACCTGCTCCTCTTTTCTCTCTCTCCTAGCATGTTAGCCCTAGGATCACAGGCTGTAGAAGGATTCAAAGTACCTAATTAGGATGCTTTCCCCCTCCAGCTAGACTAGAACTTGCTGCCCCTGTTAGCATTTTATGCAAGCAGAGAAGGATTCAGTGAGTCCAGGTACCTTTGCAGAGGAAGAGATGGAGACAGACAGCAATTGCTGAAAAAAAAGGGGAGGGAAATGAAGAGAATCATAGAACAGTTTGGGTTGGAAGAGACATCGAAGATCATCTTGTTCCAAACCCCAGATGTAAGCAGAGATACTTTTCACCAGACCAGGTTGCTCAGAGCCCCATCCAGCCTGGCCTTGAACACTGCCAGGGATGGGGCATCCACAACTTCTCTGGGCAACCTGTGCCAGTGCCTCACCACCCTCACAGTAAAGAACTTATTTCTGATATATAATCTAAATCTGCCCCGTTTTTTGCCTGCCTCTCAGCTAATGTTCAATATATACTTCCCATGAACATTTTATGGCATTGAACTTTAAAAGCTTCTAAGCACAGCGATCTCAAAGACTGCTCTGGGGAGATGATTCCATAGGCTGAATGCCCTTATGTAAAAGCCCTTCTGAAGTCCCAAATTACAAAAAAAAACCCTTTAATTTTTATCATTTACATCTGAGTGGATCAAAACTTGGAGTATGTATGCTCTGGACTGTATCCATGTAGCTACAATAAATTAAAAATAAAAGGGTTATTTAACCCACACTTGCTTGCATGCAACTCTGCTGATTTTTTACTGATTATATCTAGACTTATTATTAAGTATTAGTCACTGAGTATGGTTAAATTTCTCTGACACTTGCACATATAAAATACTCTCATTATCTGATGCAAGAAACTGTAAGGGCCAGAGCATGCAAACTTCTATTACACAGAGTCACAGTGTTTATGATCACAAGCACTCCCACTGAATGTCACAATTCATAATATTAATTTAAAAAGAAAGTGCTACATTAGTGAACATTATAGGCACTTTGACAATGTTCATTTGCAACAAAAAGTCATTAGAGAAAGTCTGTCTTTGAACAACTAAGTCTTTAGCAGTCTTTTGTTATTGCATACTATATATATGACAATTTATAGTAGGTAAAAAAAATCTTAAAATTTGTTCAGTTGTTCTCAGAATACTGAAAATCCATTTTACATGGTATACCACACTCCATAGGGGGAAAATAGTGAAAATAAGGGCAAGGAACCTGCCAGCACTTTCAACAAACACCTACAATAAAAGTCAAACAAATATTTACATAACTATGGTTGACAGAACTAAGACAATCATGGCCTTCTCTCAAATCCAACGTTGAAAGCTGTTCACATGTTTTAGGTCACAGGCAGCTTCAAATAGCAAACCCTATTGATGCTACTTTTCCCTAATACTTTGAATGTTTATTGCACTGAGGAATTAAAGGAGAATTCATTATGATCCTTTCTTTGATTTTACACACAGTGATAAATGAATACATTGAATCATTAAGGTTGGAAAAAATCACCAAGTCCAAACTTTGACTATCACCATCTTGTCAGCTAGAGCAGAGCAACAAGTTCTGTCCAGATGAAAGCTGCCCACCAGTATTTCTTAATGGCAATAACACGCAAAACTTGTATTAACACTGACAAAATCCTATGCTAACTGGAACCAACAAAAATACTGGATTTTGCCAAGGAAACAAGGCATGCAACCAGTAAAGACGGAACTGGAAAGAAAAGTCCAAACAAAAGTTTGAACAAAAAATCCAAAACACAAAAACCCAACAAACTAACAAACAAATGAAACCCACAACACCGGTTTGTTGCCAACACTGAAGAAAGAGTCAGAGTACCTGCAGTCTGTCATGTCAGAGATAAGGGCACTCTAAACAAGCCCTCTGTCACTGTCAGGAGATTCAGAGACAGTTTAGGAAATGAATATTCTTTCCACCTAGGAAGGAGGTATTTTGTATAAGAACATACACACAGAAATACTGCTCTTGTTATTCCCATAGTGCTTCAAGGAGCACTAAAGCATGGAAAGATGGCCCCAGCATGCAGAAAACATGTCCCTCCTGTACCACAGTACAGAGGAATCTGTCCCTCTGGTGAGTCATAACCCACTCTGGCCGTGGAGTGAAACCCCAAAATTGCCCAGAAATGCGTGCACAAAAATTCCGTTCTCAATACAAAGCCAGGTGCTTCAGAATGTGCCACGGGGTATCTACAGCATGAGTCTAAAATAAGGAAAACCAATTACAAATGTAATGAATTAGTTTTAAATTCCACTCTTCATGACTCTTCAGCTTTTGCTGTTTAATTATCCTAATGATAGTTATTATAACTCATAAGTATTATTACCAACAAAAGCCCACATATTGCTATTTAAATATTGAGTAAATAAGAAATCTACTACTTGAATTAGATATGTATGAGATTTAGCAGGTGACAAACCTTAGCTTTTTTATTGCTATAAAACCAACCAGAATTCAAGAGATATTAGTTCATTTATGTCCCACAAGTTTTACCCTTAGGCATAGAATTATTATAATAGACATCATTCCAATCAACTATGAGCCATAAAGACACTACAGAAAAGGAGTTACAGTCTATACAAATATATAATAGCTCCACAAGGCATAAAGATTAGATCCACATGCAACTTTACTAAATGTTTCAAACGTTACATCACTAATTATATGATACTGTCACTTCTGGTAAACCACAGATGTAACATGAAAAATATTCAGCTTGGTCTCATGTAGATCTTATCACGATGTGCAGGTTCCAAAAAAAACTGAACCAACCCTTTTGATCTCTGCACTGTATTAGCTGTTAGCTTAAGAGCAAGCTTGCTGAGCTGAGGAATTTTTGCAAGACTTGCTTCAAATCTCCACATGACAGAGGCAAGAGGTTGCACTTAAAATATGAAATCCTAACTTTCATTTAAATCACATATTGTAGCATTTATGTAAATCATCAAGGTTAGCTTATGTTTTTGATATTTGATACAATGTCCCTAAGAGAAGTCCCTGTCTCTCTCATTCCTCTGGATTTTCCATAAACAAAAGCAAAGTATAGTTCAACAGCTTGCTGTCATGTAACTAGCTTAAAATTGAAGTTTCTCCAAAAGTTTCAAAATTCAGCAGCCAAAAAAGCACTACATCAAAACATTGTATTGGAAAAACCCACGGGTACACATGATACTGAATTAGTTGTACCTCCTTTAAATAAGAAAGGTCAAAACTTCATCTAGGTTAGTATTTCATTCTTCTGTGTGCCAGCACCATTGGCTTCCAAAGTTTCATTTAAAGTGTACATGAATGAGGTTTCAATGGACAGTGAGATTTCACTTGGACATGGCAGGTCCTGAAGCAGAAACTAATCCAGCACATGGAACCTGGCTGCCAGGTGGGGAGAGGGACAGAGACAAATGGAGAAATAAAAAACGTGACCAAAAAGGGAGGAAGAAAGGGCCTGGAGGGGAAGCTGTATGAGGAGCAGCTGAGGTCACTTGGTCCATTCAGCCTGGAGGAGACTGAGGGGAGACCCCATTGCAGTTACAACTTCCTTGTGAGGGGAAGCAGAGGGACAGGCACTGATCTCTGCCCTGGGGTGACCAGGGACAGAACCGAAGGGAATGGCCCGAAGCTGTGTCAGGGGAGATTTGGGTTGGATATTGGAGGAAATCATCAAAAGACCCACCCCCTGAGACAGGACACCACACCCTATAGATCACTAATTTGGGTCTAATATGGTGACAGAGCAGCTTCGTTCTGGAGATGGCTGAACCTGAGCTTTCCTGAGCAAAGGGTGATGGGGAAAAATGGGATTCTGGCTTTCTCATTTTCACATTTAATATCTAGAGTGGAAATTCTCTTTCCCTCATAGCCAGCAGACATTTCCCCATGAGTTCAGCAGTGCCAGAGTGGTGTAAGAAGGTTTTCATCTCCTTGGCCACTGGCTGTAAACACATACAGGGGAAGAACAATAAAAAGAACTCATAAAGCAGGGTGCTACTATTTTCTCCTATCCTGGAGAATAAAGTAAACAAAATTAAACAGTTACTCTATTTGGGGGTCTTCCACCCTTATGTAAAACAAAGCAAAGAGGAATAGTGCCAAGCTGTTGGCCAGGCAGCTCAAAAATTCTCCTGAGAACAGTAATCTGTAAAAGAAACAACCACGGGCAGTTTTGCAAGGCCAAGCTGATTTTTGCCAGGGGTTTAATAACTGTGCTATGTCTTCTGCAGCAATGAGAGGAATAAATGCAAGGGAAGAAAAATCTCCAAAAAAATACTGAGAAATAAAAAGCTGCACAACAGCAGGCAAAGAAGCAAAGAAATCAGATTTAGAAAAGATTTATGAAGTTTCCTCTCTTCCTCTTTTCTTGCAATCTACATTAATCAGGGCTCCTGTCTCTTCTTGGGACCTTGGTGAAGATGAGGTGAAACCAAATATGTTTAATGAAGTCTGAAATGAGGCATGAAATTGAACCATTGTTTGATTCTGTGTTGCCTTTGCTTTCATAAGCAAGGCAGTCCTTGAAGCCTGGGTGGTACACCAGCATCCACTGGGAGACTGCCGAAGGGAAATATATTTTGCTTTCAGATATTGTTCTTTTCCCTTTTTATCATTTCAACTGACCAACTTCGTTACATACATCATGTAAACTGGTTGTAGAGATGAAAAAGTAGATAGATAATCAGGATAAGGAGCTAAGGACAAAGAAATGTCACATTTTCATAACCTGATAATAAAATTGGGGTAAGAATGTAAATGAATAAAGGTTAGCCAGGAAAAGAAACTCACCACAAAATGATATAGAATAGAAAAACTCTAAATGCACTAAAATATGTTGAAATTATCTTTTAAGAAGTGAGTTTTGATGTCTTTAAAATAATACTCTGATAGAAAACCTTAAATTGGAGAACTCACACTTATCCATTTGCCTCAGACTTTACTTGATTTTTAGAGATATGATATGGTAGACCCGAAGCCACTCTGCAGTCATTTTTATGTCAACCTTAATGTCAGGATTAATAACCGTATGATGGGACTAACAGCAGAAACCTGATATGGTTCTGGATTTTGGCATATTTTGCACTCAAAAAGAAAGCAACGAATGCCATTTTAAAAAGAACTGTGAGGTAAGGAAGGTGAGGACAGAATAAAATGGGATGGGAGCAGACTTGTAGCTTTCTGCTGTGGTGGCTGGTGTTAACCCCGCAATAGTGTGAAGGGACAGTAAACCTTATATAAGGAGGATGCATACATTTAAAAGAAGCAAAAATGATACATTTAAAAGGAGCAAAAAAGATTCATTTAAACCCCTTTGTTCCCATTTTTGCCACTTTGATTTAAGCAATCCTAATCCCACGACACACTACCAACAGGAGAGCTCATCTTGATTTCTACTCCCAGTTGAACCTTTCAGGGAAGCATAGGTGATACTCAGGGTACCGTGTCCCTGAGTCTGATAAAGCACACTCCAGGAGGAAGGACCACCTGCATTTCTAGGGATTTCAGCAACCACATCACAGAATCCCCCATCAACTGCTTCAAGAGCTATGCAAGTATCAGGCTGGTTCCTGCTGCTCAAATTCCCGTTGGAAGGCAGCTCCAGAACTCACTTTCTTGTAGTTAGTTTCTTCCCCCCTTTCCTGCCTCGGTTAATTCATGGCTAGCTGACACCCGTTTGTGCTTTTGCTAGCAGTTCCCTCTACAAGCCTCGTGCCTTTTGGTTGCTTTGCCTACCTATTATCAACAGAACACAGCTACTGGTTGATTTTTTCGACACATTCTTTAGGTTTAAGTCCTAACACCTAAAAGCACCTCTTCTATTTCTGGCTGAAAATCAGGCAAGAGGTGTGTACGGTTCAGTTCGCTGTATAAACCACAGGGGACCAATTACTGCCCTGTTAGAAAAACAGCCCAAAAAAAAAATGTGGTAGAAGTTTGGATAAAAATAGCAGCAGCAGCAAAGTCAACTCTCTGAGAATGTTTCAAACCAGTTTTCTATCCCTGTTTAGCCAGAGTACACACATCAGGGATAATCATCAGGTATGTAAGAAATGCATGTTATGTTCACACTGGCTTTTTTCTTTTTAATGTACACATTTACATTAAGTGAGTACATATGGGTGTACACACACATATATTTTTACATGAATTTTTCCTGTTAGAAATCCTGCATATTCACGCATGCAAATACAGCCAATTTTCCCATGGATCACAGCGGTTAAATTTGTAGAACTCGAGTATTGCATGTTTGCATGCATATGAAAGAAAAACAGAGAAACACAGCAGGAATTGGCATCTCCCACACAAACGATGCGTTGTGTGTATTAACACATGAACAGCACACTCCCGAGGGAGTTAAAGTACATGGACCAGAAGTTCATTTCCTTGCCAATTTATTTCAAATATTTCACGAGATGTTCTTGCTGCAAAGAGCACACACGTGTATTTAATGTCCAATCAAATATCTTCAGCTTTTAAAGTGTGCATTCTATTTTTAGGAAAATAATACACACTAGAGAAATAAACAGAACATTAAAATTAATTATGCCATGTTCTGTGGAAGCATAACATGCATGCACCTTTGACTAGCTGATGTAAGTGAAGTTAAATGTATGAAGAGGCTATATTATGGTTGTAATTAATTCTTAACAATGGGTTTGAATAGCTATCCAAAGCAATGGCAGTCACAACTGAATGTAATAAAGCAATTCCAAAAGTAATTTGCATGCATAGTTTATAAAAGTCCTAGAACTCTTTTAAACATATTTCTTTGATTATAAACAGCTGACATACAACAGTATATTCAATTTTTCCAGCCATACGTCCAAAAACAATATTACATTCATAGCATAGAGTGAACTAAGTCATACTATAAACACAGGCTTTGTGTGCAATTTTAGCAAATCAAAGACCAGCTGATTTTAAGAAACCAAAATATACCATTGCATAAAAAAAGCTCAATATGCAAAAAGTTAATCACAAAATTTCCCAAGCAAGTCCAGTTACACCAGCTTTCTTTAAATTACATGCCTAGCAAGGTTTTGTGAGACAGTGACACAGAATGTACACAGAAGTACCAGTGCTAAGACTCCACTTTGTCCACTGCCCTCTCCTCAGAAGAGGACCACTCCCTAAAGAACCAGCCCTTGGGAAAAGCACTCCTGAAACAGATCCACTGCAACTCCAAAGTTTTTTGAAAACATTCTCTTAGGTGTCAGAATACATACATTTACTACTGAGGCCAAAAGATGGTAAACTCGTTTTTGCAATATGATTTGAAAGTCATCATAACATTAAACTCCATCTAAAGTCAACCTTTCTAATGTTCTCTTACCAAACTAATGACACAAAATAAATAAGCATGTATGGCTGAGCAGGTAGAGAAAGACTGCATTTTCTTGCAGCTTTTGACCCTTAAAATAAAGCAGCTTAGTGACTTCTGCATTGTGTCCAAACACGTGGTGAGTACCATTTGTATTCATGGATTTTAAAAAATTTCGGTGTCTATTTATGCTGAAGAAGACTTTCTTCCATGAATAGTTTTTGGGAAATTTTGTAGGCAGCACAAGGCACTACTTGAGCGTGAGCACGGACAGCAGAAAGTGACCCCCGATCTCTGCTGTCTTTGAAAGTGATACAGTAACACACACTTCAGCAGAATATCAGGTTCACGCTTCAAGGGGCTTGTGGAAGTGCACGGGGCAGATCCTCAGCTAGTGAACAGAGTCAAGAGCTGAGTGAGAGAGAATCTTTTTGTTCTGTGAAAACATATATGATTTCAGAAATCATTCCCATCCCAGAAGACGTGGGTGGGGGGAGGAAAAAAGAATCAAAAGAGGATTTTCAAATAAAAATGTAACAATGCTCCAGTTTTGGTCAATCAAAGCACTTCAAAAGTTGGTTTGCAAATTCCAAGATAGGTTAGCTTGTACTTCATTACAAAGTGTTGCCTGAACATGAAAGATCTCTTTATTAAAAAAAAAAAAAAATCTCAACAGGGACTTTTTAACTATCTCAGATCTTTTTTTCCTCATTTTTTTTTAGTGGAGCCATAGATCAAAACAGGCTGTGTTGTAAAAGCTTTTTTGAAGAAGAGCCAGTTTCTTTTGTGACAGCTCTTGCCTCAGAAATTCACAACAAATTGCTGACTAGTCTAATGATTGAACTCTCCTGTGAAAATTTTCCCAAATCAATAGCTGAAGCTAATCTTCATCAAGAGGCATCCACAAGCAAGCCAAAAGCCACTGAGTAATTTCAATGAAGCTCTGTGAGCAGCAGGGGATTATCATTATCGCCAGGAGGAAAAGACATGTTCTTTCCTGGAAAGTCCTGACCAAGTTTCTTAAGAAACCTTTGCACTGAGAAGTCTAGACCTCAGACTAAGTCAATGGGATTGTCTTTTTCAACACGGAATGTGTGATTTAAAATTATTTAGGCAGTTTTTCAAATAATCCATCTGTAAATTGCACAGCTTCTAAAGAACATGCAAGCAGGTGGTAAGGGACAACATCTCTAGGTTTTCAGACTGCTGAGGAAGGAAGCTGAAGGCCTGAGGTGAGAGCAGCCCTCATGGGACACAAGGATGAAAAGGAAATGATGAGTCAGTATTAGAGCTCATAAAAGGATGAGAGCAACAGTTCTGTGCCAAAGCTAAAAACCCATCTGATGCTGGTATGAAAAATGTAGGGACATTAGTGAAGCTTGAAAGCAACAGCCCAATATTTAGAAGGGACTGTACTCACAATAAGCTAAATAATCTCACTAGAAAGGAAGTCCCTGTACAGATAAATAACTGTACAGCACTGCCTACTGTGAATGAAGGATATTTTAACTCATATTGTCTCACAGATTAGGGATTCAACACGTAGCAGTTATACTGGCCCACCCAACAAAACCCTTGCAGCAAGGATGAACAATTCTTGACCATGCATGAACTCACCAGACTTGTTCAGTGACCATTATTTGTTAACTACTTGTTATCTATTGAATGAGGCAGGGAATTAGAGAAGCAGGGTAAGTCTAATAACATCAGTATATATACTATATATATATAGTATGTATATGTATATATATATCAGTATATTCATCAGTATATATACCCGAGGCAAGGGTATATATTCATCCAAGAAAACTCCATTTCCTCTTTATCTCCACAACGCTGGGCACAACATTTCAATGCAATTTTTGGGTTACAGCCCTAAATTGTGGATGCACAAACTGAGACACCTGGCATCTACTACAGACCTCCAAGTGGAAGTCAGCAGGACTTGTAGATGTTCAACTCTTGCAGTAAGGAAAGTGTAATTTAGGGGAAGTCTTAAATGGACTTTAAAAGATCTTGAATTTTAAGTCTGCATTTGTTTGATACACTTTGTTAGTTCTGAAAAAACTCTTCCTGCTGGGGTGACAGTATTAATGGAGATAAAACTGATGATGCAGAGATAGTGATGATGCCTACAACACAGAATAAGGGCATGTGCTCTGGATTCAGTGTACTCTGAATGCTCATGATAACCAACATTAAGCAGCTGTCCCTCCTAATGAAGTCCTGATTCTCAAACGCACTGAAATCCGTGCATCAAACTTCTCATCATCCATGCTCAGCCTTAAAGGAGCTTTTGCACCCAACCTCAGCCCTTCCACCTGCCCCTACACAGCCACAGAAAATACAACAGCCTCGGGATGTCACAAAGATCTCTGCCTTTTGAGCTCCAGGCCATGAGCCCAACACCTTCCTCAACACTGTGCCCCACCAAGCAGCACCATTTCTACAGATTTGCATCTGTTTTGAAAATGCAACTGGTAAGAAAATAATGGTCACTGACACTGGGTAACTGTTAGGCAGAAGATATTTTCCGTTCTCTACAAGTCACCTGAGAAAAAAAAAAAGCTTTTGAGCTAGAATGTTGTCAGAGGAAGATCTGTTACTCTATGGAACTGCCTGCTCTCAGAGTCTCTGCAAAAATCCACAAAGCATTTCTCAAGTATGCTGTCTCTGGGTACTTTGCCTTGTCTAACATTACAGTTTCATGATATAGGTTTAGTTGCACATTTTCTTTGCAATTTGCAGGGAAAGAAGGAACCAGGTGAAGCATAACCCTTAATAACCCATTTCTTTTATGGGTTTAATAAACCCCAACACAAATTATATCAGGACAGTATATTTTTTTAGCAGAGCATCTGGCACAGAGACACATATTTAAAGAGATGGTCTCTGTGCCTGAATGAAAACTTGGAAGAGAACAAGTCACCATTCACTACAGAGATGATCTACATGGTTGTGTTCCTGGCTGAAATTCATAGGATTGCCCTATAAACATTTTTGACATGCTGTTGTATGCTTAGCTAAACTCCCAGGGTGACAGGCAGATATTTTTTGACCTAACCAAATTTTCCTAAAAAAAGCTACATCAAAATTAATGCTGTCTTTTGATGACTTCTTTTAGCTATTTGGCTGAAATGAATTTTGCTTCACTATAGAAGAAATATGATGTCTAAAGGGACACTTACTTGAGTCAAAAGTACCTGATACATTTTCTCCAAAACCAACATCCTTAAAAAAAGTCAAAATATATAAAAAAACATTTATTCCACCAACACCACCCCAAAAAAATCTAAAACCCTAATGAACCTGGGAAAAACTATAAAAGGGTCACACTGGAATCAAGATGAAGTTATTACTGAATTTAGCAGTGGTTTAAAAGCTGCAGTTCAAAAGTCTACTCTAGGGATATATGCTACTTCTTTAAACCAATTACTAAAACCCACTTGGAGAGGAATTATGCTAAATATTTTATAACTCTATAAAGCATCAATATGCAAAATTCTATACTCTAGACTAGGGAAAACTGTAACAGACCATTTCTGAAAAATACATGATCGAACAAAGACAGCACCTTCTGTACTTGTGTGTTAGCTGGGTCATGGTCTTGGTGTTTCCCTGTGCTGGGAAAGCCTTTTGCAACAGTGTGAAGTCGTATTTCAATACAGAAATATGTATGGCATATTAATAAAGCCTGTTTGATATACTCTCTGCATTTGAGAAACTCAATCTCTGGGCTCAGCTTACAGATTTTGATTACTTTTCAGAAAGCTTTTTCAGTTTAAAATTTTATAAAACAAAGTGAATGCTGAAAGCAAAAAAATAAATCATATTAAACACTGTAGCCCTAGGGCACTCTTACCTACTCTTGCTATAGGAAAATACACTTAGTTTCTGCTGCAGATGATCTGTGATGTCCCTTCTAAGCTTTATTATGAAGCTGATAAATGACTCGCTAGAAACATGGTGAAAGCTTTTGGAATTCATTGTGCTATGGAAAACAAATTAGAAACTTAACTTGTTGCATGAGGGATTACCCTTCACAGCATGGCCTTTACAATGTGAAACTAATTATTGCAGGGAAGATTTATGGTGTTTACAGTCAAGAATTCAGGGTCACTTTGACCAAATTCATGTAACTTTAGACCTCAGGCTTGTCTGACTCTAAATAGAATGACAACTCCAACAAATTTAAAGATAGAAATAAGACTATTTTTTCCCCCTATTGAATTGCATAGCAAGAAGCTGGGAAACAGGGGCTAAACAATTGTAGCTTAGGTATTTACTCTGATCATTTTTTCTTTCTGAATAGGCAGATAATGCAGCATGTCAGAAAAACATGTTTTAATTTTGGTTAATTTCACAGGAATCCACTAGAGTGTCAAACCCTGGAACCCTCCAAGTGTTTTCATACAATCACTCAATGATCAAAACATGCTACTGATCTGAAAATATGACTGGCTACATAATGAAGAGGACAAGCTGTCGATCTTAAGTGAATCATTAAAAGTGACTTAAATTCACAGAACAGTTTTAAAAGTCAATACTAAACCACAATATCTAACACGGGAATTGGTTTATCCTAAGTTATAAAGTGAAACAAACACTTAAGAGTCTAGCAAGTGATTTGTGTGTCAAGAAGTTTCTTTCCAGTAGATAAAAATTTTAAGCACAAGACTTACCAGATTATATTTTTTTCTTAAAATATACCCCATGTTTTCCATGCCATCTACTACTTCTTGAAAATTATTTATTGTTTTGCCAACGGCCTAACTCCTAGTTCATGAGGACACCTCGAACATGCTTGAAACAAATGTCTTCTTACTTAACAGCATCCTGTAACATCCTGCTGTAGCTGACCCACCACATATTTTTCCCAGACCCTTGCACATTCAGAGAAGTATTTAAGCTTGCACTTCATTTCAGTGATACAGTAGCACCTTTACCATTTTTAAGATTCTTAAGCTTTATTGAACTCAGGCTGTGGGTACATGCAGTGGGGTATTTTCAACCTCTGCAAACACACACGGGAGTTAAGCAGCTGTGTGAGTAACACTAATGGCAGTAGGTAACTTTGATTGCAATTATACTTCCAGCCACTTTACAAACTTCACAACTTCTGGTGAAAGCTTCACCTCTGAAGTGAAATGCAAGCAAGGCTACCAAAATCAGGATCACCATGCTCAGACACAATGTTGTACCTTGCTGCTGTTGATACGAAAATACATCACTCCAACAAAGACTGGAATCAGTCAAAGGCTCTGGCTTCTCTCTATCCAGAAGACATGAAGGAAAGTGAATCTCTCAGACTGAAGAGCTGATGCATAGCTAATCCAATTTAATTAACTGTGTGTCTAATAACATTTCCCCTTTAAAATACCATTTACAGTGTTTTCCTTGGAAAACACTAGCTCATAGTTTTAGCAATGGCCTAAGCATGACCCGAGCTTTTCCTGTACCATTACCAGGAGGTGATACCCATAAGCAAGGAATTTTGAGGAAAGCTGGTCCAAACCAAGAACAAAAGACTGACTCCAAAAGCAACACAGAGAGAAGAGTTACAGTGGAGCCATATTATTGTATTCCTCAAAGCAATGTTAAAGACCTGCCAACTCTATAACTTAGCAATATTGTTAAGCTTATAGTAGTAATTATACCATGATAGGTTTTATTTATCATATCTCAGAACCATGCTGTTGTAGGCTGTCTGGAACTTTATTTTTGGTGTATAAATACCAGATCCTGGTTATAATTTCTTATTTATCACCAGCAATGACACAGGAATAAAGGAAACGACTTGACTTTCAGATTCCTGCATAGGTTTGCAACATTGACAGTATACATATTCATTTACAAATCAAAACATTCAACAGGTGGTGAAACCCTTTTTGTAGTTTTTATTTATATCATCCACTTCCAACAAAAAAAAATGACCCACATGTATTGTCTGTTACCATATTAATAGCTAATGAGAAACAGAGAAATCAAGGGGAAATATTTTTTAAGAGGTCCTGTACAGATCAGTGCTATGGGGACAGCAGTGACATTAACAGCAATGAATTCTTTCAGAAGAAACGTGGGACAGAGAGACAGGAAAAGTCCAGGGATTTGAGGCTGACCAGAGATGTCAAAATGATTTGCTGAGAAATGAGAGAATAACTAAATTTGTTGGAAGACAGATGAAAGGAAAGAGTGCAGTCTGGGGCTTGTAGATTCTTTAGGACAACACACAGGAGGACAGGGGCTCTGCAGTGGAAGGAGGTCTAGATTAGGGTGGGAGGTCTGCTTCAAGAAATTTAGTAGAAATGTGGTGGCTTGGAGCCTCATACATGTAGATACTGCTCAAACAAAAGTGCTGCCCCTCCCAACACACGTATTTTGTGTCCTGCTTTGAATGTTAGGGAATATGGTGGCCTGATCCAGATGTATCCTAGGTCTCTAAACTAACAACTGCACAAAAACTTCAATGGCTTCATGAACTGGAAGTTGAAAGAACTCTAATTTTCTCTATCACTTGTGCTGAACTTCATGTTGATATGTATAAGACTGAGTCAATATTAGAAATATCCCTAATTATATAATTTTGACTTGTCTACTTCAATGAATTGAAATAATTTAGTTTTATATACAAATGCTACACAACTGTTTCTTAAGGAGAGTGCATCTATGCTGCAGGTAGATTCTAGCACATATAAAAAAATAATCCCAAATTTGTCATAGTTTTAAAATAGCTGTCAAAGTTTGGTTCTAAAAGTTCATTAATTATGTATTCAAGTGCAACATCTAATTTAACCAGACAGTACTCCACAGTCCTGAAAGGGAAACACTTCTTCTACTTTAAATGCCTTCATAGGGAAATAGTGTTATCAAATTATTCTTGCTATTCTCAGAACACTCAGAGTTAAAATAGAACTCCATTTTAACTGCAACCAGAGTAATAAGTAATGTATTCAAATAATTTTTTTCTATATTAAAAATTTTAATTAAAATTAGAAATCATGTAAGAAATTAAAAAATCTGAAAACTGCTGCACACAAATGAAATGTTTGAAAGAACACTATTTTTAGCTTACCAATTGAAACAAATATTGCATAAATGAAACCTCCTAGAATGAGGTTCTTCTGAGGGAGGTGTTCCAATGTATTTTGAACACACTGCTAGTTCAAGAGATTCAAGACCCTCTCTCTCAGTTTGTACAAATATTTCTCAGTTCCTCAGCTTCTACAACAAGGACAGCAGAAGAACTAAAGCTGCAACACTTTCTGATGAAAAAAAGCCATAAATCAAGTGTCAGCCTCATGCAGTTTTTCCCTTATTATTTGCAAAACTTACTAAGCAGCACGAACTTAGTATTTCCAAGAAATAATTTCTGTTTAAAATTATCAACCCTTCCCCCTCTCCATGTGCACATACAATTAAAATTATACTTGCAAATATAATGTCAGTTAACCTGACAGGCCACATACTGGCTAGTCCTACTTTGCATGGCATCACACATTTAGGTTATGAATCAACAAAGTCAGGTTGATGAACAAGCATCGTGTTGTTCATCTGAGAACCAGACACTTTGTAGCAAATTTCCTATTTGAATGGAAGGAACAATGCTGGCAGAAGTCCCAGAACTGCTCACACCACGAAAGGAACAATGTGACAACAGCATGGCAGGTTTATGATAAATATTTCAGAAATGTGTCTTTTAGCAAGAAGGGATTAACATAGACCTTGGGGATAAAAATATTCCCAGTAGTGTCTGGTTGGCATCTCTTTTATGCAAAATGAAAAGCACAGCACAGAGGGTCATTTCCGTTTATTTGAATGCAAATTCATGACCATTAGAATAAAAATAAATTTTAATTAATTTTATGGTCTGTCAGTGGGAAAATCTGAAGAAAATTGTGTCATTTAATTTGTTCTTCTGAAAAGCAGAACTGCATTTTTTATTTTCCAGGATTTTAAATGTACATCGAGTGCCAATGAGGAGGAAGGAAAATCACCTTGATAGGATAAGGGTGAATGGTTCACCATTCCTGTTTCATTTCTAGATATAATTAGCAGTTTTCACTCAAATGGGGAAGTGGGGCCATGAAAAAGACACTAAAGCATGAAGGAACCTTGCAACAAACCCAAAATGCACTCCATTTAAGTCTGTTTTGCTAGTCATCATCACAAACTTGTGTCCCCAAGTAATAAATAACTTCCTCAATGAAACAACAGATAAAAGAATCTTTGCCACATTCAAGTACAGTAAAACAAGGTGCTGTCAAAAGCATCAATGCCTCTGTGCGTGCGGAGCAAATATTGCTTCATGTACATCCCCTCTCTGTCCAGCTGGTAATGAACATGAGATTGTGTTCTTTGGCTGTACATCAAGATCAGCTGACTGAAAAGTAACACCAGCACACACCACATTTAGTTACAGTCTGGAGGAGGTGTACTGAACGTGCAATATGGATATTTTTTTTCCTTTCTAGAAAATGAAGGCCCTGTACTGCTCACTCAGGCTCACAATGGCTTTAAAACTCACTAAACATCTCTGTCAGCATTTTGGAGGTCTGATATGAAAAGTACAGCCTAATAGGCTGTCCTTGACAGTGAAGTTGCACTTGAAACAAAATTGCAAGTCTCCAGTGTTGCTTTTTGCTTTTCTCTGTAATATTTAAAGTCAACTCTCCCTCAGTGTTAGGCAAAGGGAAAAAGAGAAAGAATAAGCTGGTAAACAGCTTACCAGTGTCTTGGTAATGATGATGCTTTACACTGAAGTTCTTAGAACAATATTTACTAATAACGTTGTGATTACCAAAATTTAATCTGGTAATACATATTTTAGTACACATTGTTTTAAGGCAACATTCAGAGTAAGGAATTGTGTACTTCCCTGCTTGGGGGAGAAGAAGGATTGGTCTTTAAAAGGAAAAAAAAAAAGTATTTGAATATAAGCTTTTGCCATCCAGTGAGGTTCAAGCACAATTAGCTGTTATGACACTGAACACCACCAACACACTGGTCTCTGTTGTTCAGATAAAGAAAATACTGTAGAGTGGTTTTGGTGCTTTGGACTACTTTGTGCACCACAGCTCCAGGTGCTTCTTTTTTGGCTAGCTCCACATGCAGTTTTAGGCTTTTGGACTGTCTCTACAAATGCAAAAATATTGATTCTTCATGCACAGGAAGACTGAACTCAACTAAGAAATATCTATGAATGTATAAGGTATGCAAGCCCAAATGCACTTGACATTGCATTTTGAAGCTAGAGATAAAAATACATGTTATTATGGTCAGGGTAGTGAGGAATGTATAAAAGGGCAACATGCCTTCTGTTAAAAAAAAAAAAGACAAGAACAGTAACACAAAACAACTCAGTGTTAACCCACTGCTACATTACTCAAGACCAGTCATCTTCGATCACAAGGACACTGGTTGCAGAATTTTGTTTATTCAGTTTGACTCAACTGTCACTATTATAGAAACCTATTGAGTTAAAATATATGGACACTTTATGTACCATGGTGATATTATGAACATGTCAAAACTAGCATTTGTTATTAGGCTGGGCAAAGCTCTTTATTTAATTTGTGACAAGGACAGCTCTTCTTGGTGAGCACTGGAACTATTTGTTCTTGCCTAATCTCCTCCTCCAAGAATGCTCCAGCTCCTCCACGCGACATGTGAAATATGACTGAAGTTTACACATTTTCCACGTTAGATGTTTCTTTTTTTAGTTACTTGGTTCTCTACATGTGATGGAATTATTTATTTTTTTAACTCTATATTTAGTCGTACAATGGGAATTCCATTACAGCCCTATGACAGCGCACAATACAGTAGGAGAAGGTGCTGCTTTAACAGGAAAGTGTGATCCAGACCTTTACCTAAATTTACTCAGGTATTGACTGTAAGAGAACCATGCCTGTTACATCATGATAAGGTTGATCTGTGTGCAAAACAGAAGTAGTACACCAGAAAAGCCACTAGGTAGAAGCTCACTTCACCACCAGGTGAAATCAGGTACTTATTAACCCAAGCAGAGCACCTGAAATGGACAAATTGACAGAGCACATCCCTGTAACTCAGGAGCCAATGTAACTCTTGACAAACCTTTCTCACTCTTTCACCAACCAACACCATTTACCCATAGATCAGTGTTTAAGGAATTCTTGTTCCCTTCTGTAACCACTCAAACATGACTGGTGGGTCAATGGAGACATGCACAAACTCAAACCAGTGCAGAAACAGGAGGGATTTTTTATTTCTTGGCTACTGGCACCCAAAACATCACAGAAAAAACATGACTTACAGCCCCTGCAGGAAAGCTGCTTGCAGTGTTCACGAAAATACACATTAACTATAGACATGAGAACAGCACTGCACAGACTAAATGTCATTACCCATCTTGATTGTATTGTTGAAGCAAGAGCTATAATAATAATAATACATTACCTGCTTTCATCTACTTTACATCGCAAAAATAACACATTTCACAACTGATCATTTTAAGTGTGTGTTGCAAGCACAGTATTGCTGTTTCTGCTGATCTGTGCCTGTACACAAAGGGTGAGATACATTTTTTTGTGTTATTGGACTGAGTATGTATTGAAGAGAATGATCAACAGAAGAAACCCTGTGCTTGTACTATGCATGAGTAAACAGGTTTGGAATGTAACTTTGAGAGTAACCACTTATATCAAAGTGATCACTTCATTATGCAAAATTCATCTAACCCCCTTCAGCAAAAAAAACGATAACACAAGCCCAAAATATTTAGGAGATGCTTGACTCTGTATGCACTTGTAATTTTTGATTCTTTAACATGAATCATGGTAGGAAAGCAATCTCTTAATTTCTTCAGATTTCTCTAGTCTGAAGTGCTTGGCCACACCAAAACACATTATTGTACAACATCCCAGTCACATAACCACAGAAACCAACTGTCATGACCTGAAAGCAGGACTGCACATTCATGGAAGATGTCCTTTATACAGCAATTAAGCAATTATACAGTAATTAAAGATGTAAGGCCTATTCAATACATGGAATATTAGTAATTTCTATCTGCCTTTGTTTTGTACAAACTCCGAACAGTATTTACACTGACAGGAAACAAAGGCAGGAACAAGAGAACAAACACAGACTTTATCATTAGGATTATCTAAGGGAGAATTTATTTCTTTAAACTATCTCCAGTTCCAAAGTAATCTGGAATAAGGATGGAGACTTGGTGCACAGAGTGAAAACTCTATAAAATGAAGACATACAAATCCATCACTGGAAAGGCATAGGCTCAGAAGTCAGCGTGAGGGTAGTGAATAAGCACACTGTTGATATATGCCAGGATTTAAACCAGTTTTCAGCCTCCTGGATAAAAATAGCACTGACATATTCCATGGATAAAGCACTTCTAGAAATGCTTTGTAGGCAAAAGAAACCCCTCTCTGGTACCAACTGCAACTAAAGTCTTCTAATACTAAACCATCTAGACTCAGCATGGCCAATGCACAGGGAAGGAAGGACAAGAGGGTAACAAATGCCTTGATGAGCAATGAGCATTGTTGAACTCTAGATTATCGGCAAGGCAAGCTAACACAATGAACCTTGATGGAAGCAACAGATGAAGTACCACAATATACAGACTATTTGCCATTGCTTAAACAGAGGTTTAACTATTCCAGTAGCTTAAAGTACTAAGATAAAAACAAGACACTTTCTGAGCAGCTGATTTGCTGCTTAAACAAGTTACATAGGAAAAGTAATGATGTAATTAATGATTCACTGATTTTTTAAATTTTAAATATTTTAAAAAGAGATTTATAAAAAAATCCATTCCTTTTATATTTTATGCAATACTTTCTATTTAAAAAAAAAATAAAGACGAAACAAAGAATCTATTGGATATCAGAGAACAACTAATCAGCTGCTCCAAATGCAAGAGGCTCTTTGTCACATTTTATCAGCAAGTATCTCTGACCCCAGGCTAATACTTGGAGGGGTTTTTTATGTTCTGAATTTCATGAACCCTAGGATGGGGTTTGCCCTCTTGGCTATGAGGGAACACACTGCTGACTGCTATTGAGCACCCCCAGATCCCTTTCTGCAGAGCTACTCTCCAGGTACCCCTTTCCCAATTGATACCTATGACCAGTGGTACCCCATCCCAGGTGCAAAACCTGGCATTTGACTTGTGAAATTTCATCCCATTAATCACCGCAACATCATTGTGCAATTAACCCTTGCAAAATGCTCCAATCTATCCAGATCTCTCTGCAAGGCATCCTGTCCCTCAAGAGAGTCAACAGCACCTTCCAGTTTGGTGTCATCACCAAATTTGTTAATGGTGCATTCAACTCCTGCATCCATACCTTTGATAAATACATTGAGCAGCCTCAGGATTGAGCCCTGAGGACAGCACTGGTGACTGCTCACCAGCCAGACACAGCCCCACTCACTGGAACCCTGTCAGCCCTGCCCTTCAGCCAGCTCCTCACCCAGCACACCATGGACCCCCTCATCCCACCGCTGGACAACTTGTCCAGAAGGATGCTGTGAGGGACAGTACCAAAAATCTCACTAAAATGCAGAAAAACTACATTGACCACCTTCCCTGCCCCATAGAAGGAGATCAGATTAGTTAAATGGGACTTTCCCTTTGTGACTCGTGTCGATGGCACCTGATGACTGCATTGCTCTTTAAACACCTTTCAACAGTACCCAGTACAATCTTCTCCATAATTTTTCCAGGAACTGAGGTTGGTCTAACAGGCCTGCAGCTTCCTGGGTCTTTCCTCCCACCCTCCAGGTAAATAGGAATAACAGTGGCTGGCAGAGACCTCCCCGGGCTCCCAAGGCCTTTGGTAGCTGATGGAGAGGGGTCCTGCTGTAACACCAGTGGGATCCTTCTGTACTCAGGGATGAATCCCAACAGGCCCCATGGACTTGAGAACACTCAGCTGATACAGGCAGTCCCTCACACTTTCAGTGTCCACAAATGGAAGCCACTGTCCCAGCACTCATGGGCCTTCAGCCCTGGGGATCAGGCAGACCAAGATCTATCAGTATCACCAAAAACGGAGGCAAAATACACATTGAACGCCTCTGCTTTTTCTTCATCCCTATTAGGCAGGTGACCATCTTCAACAAGGATCAGTCCAGTGTTTCCTTTAGACCTCCTCTTGCTATTAATGTGCTTCAAAAAGCCTTTCTTGTTATCTGAAACAGCACTGGCCAGTTTCTACTGTAATTGAGCTTGGTGTCTTCTTCATGCATAGACAAACCACAGCTCTGTAATCCTCCTGAGAAGCCTGACCTCACTTCCAGAAATAGGCAGAGCTAAGTCATTACCCAGACCCAGGAGTTACAGAGCTATTAATATGAAATGTACAGACTAGTGTTTTCCCAGGAAGTCAAATCAAAGTTGCAAACATTAGTCTTCCAAATTTTCATTCTCTTCCAAACAAAACAAAGGCTAGAAGACATTGGATTTTTTGCAAAATACAATACTAAAAAAGAAATCAAGCATTTCTGAAGACATCCTTCTAAATGGAAGAAAGGACACTGACAATAAAAATCTTGTTCTTTGAAGGAAAATAGTAAAAGATTCTAACACTAACTCACTGCCTAACTGTTGCCAGCTGAATTTAAACAAAAGACAGGCCCAAAAATAAGTGTCAACTCTATACATCCTCTCAGCCTGGGGAAGGAGAGTTAAAGATTTGGATCCAAACTCTGCAGAACTCTGCCCATCTCTAATTAAAATGAATCAGATTTAAGAAGGAGAAGATAATAAACATATAACTTTGACTCCTGTGGTGACAGTGGCCTGTGTGCCAAATTCTTGCCAAGGGCAAATTTCTATGGTCAAGCAATAAGGCTATAAAAATAAGGGTTTATAATAAAAGTACTTACAGATGCTTAACTCCAGCAGTGCTTTCAGACACTCCTGTAACAAATGCTACCTTGAAAAGACAAGGTCTGCAGTCCACTCACTGTGTTTAATTGCAATGCTGATTCAACCTTTATCTTCCCAAAGAAGCAACAGGGCATCGCTATCAGCTCTGGCATCTCAGATGGAGCACATTCCAGCAATTCTGCAATGTTCTATTTACACAGCAGCTGCAAGAAGCTTTCTGAACTGACCTTTTTCCATGTAAAGATAATGTATGTAAAGCATACCTGGGTATAAACGAGCTCTTATAAAGTCAACTATCTAAATCAAGCAACACGATTCCACAAGATGTAGATAAATACAGCAAAAAAAGGAAAGGAAAAAAAAGGTTCAGCCAAAGACATTTCATAATATGGAGTGTAACTCTTTTTATAAGCCTAACTTTGGAAGACAGAGCTTTTCATTTTGTAATGAGACACATTGTTAATAGCAGACTAGAGAGACAAAGGTAATAAAAATGAGGCACTACAACCTTGAAGGCTATCCACGGCTGCCAGGAAGTTTCTAATTAAGATGAGCCATTTAAGCCAGTAATTGGAGGAGAGGCAGCAGGAACACACTAACACATCGGCCTTCCAACTCCAGGGCTCTTATCAGCCCCTCATTTGCTCTTAAAACTCCACCATTATCTCTTCCTAACTCCTTCTCTACCAAGGAAACACAACGCTGGGTCTGTATTAGGCACAGAGGTGTGAGTTTTAAAAAGACCAATCACAGCCTGAGGAAGCCAGAGCTGTGGTTTCAAGAGTATTTTAAAGGAGTTCTCCTAGAAAGCAGCTACGAAATACAACTGCAGACATCTTTATCTATTCACAGTCACGCCACATGGTGCAAAAGCGTACCTCCAAAGGCTGAGCTGCCAGGCCAGGGCCAGCCATACATCCATGCAATTTGCACAGGCAAGAGGAATTCATGGGGGCTAATGCAAGCCCTGTGAATCCTGTTCCTGTGTCTGTTACTTTAGATCTGTGTTAGAGATGTATCAGACTCCACAGAATCACTTCCCATGTTGCATTCTGCTACAGCTGGGGGTTGAACCTAACACATTTTGGTAACTGCACTTGGGTCTCTTTGTCCCTCTATCCCTGGATACACCCAGGGTATCTGCTGATTCCCACTGAGTTAATAGCAGTCCAATGTGTGATTCAAAAAAACCCCAAAGAGCAAAACAACCACAAACCAAACCACCCCTGCCTGCAGCTTCATGTGTCTCCTATATTTCAGTGTACACCATTACCTTTAAAATAAATAAACAGCATAGGCAACATAGCTGAGCCAGAAGCTGCTATAAACATGGGGTTGAATTTCACCACAAACTTTTACACAGTTACAATGGAAAAACTCCAGGTTGATGAACACACAATTGGTTTGGGGGACTTTTTTGGTTGTTTAAGGTGGGAGGAGGAGGGGATTTGTTTGTCTGTTGCTGTGCAGTTTGGGTTTTCTTTGTGAAAAAAATGTACGCAGTAACACCGTTTCTTTCATAGCAGAATTATAAGACTTACAGATACCTGAATGGTGTAAACTGCCAAGGACATCAGTGGGAATTACTTAGCTTAAGTTCCTGGAGATTTGTCTCACAGTAATGGTTTGAATTTAAACAAAGTTAAATTTAGTTTACATAGCATCAGAAAATTTCCTAACAGTAAATTATACTAGTCTGTGAAACAGTTTCTTAGGGAAAGCACTATCATTTGAGTCAGATAAAAATGGACACCAGAGGAAAATACAGAAGATACAATCCTGCATTGACAAGAATATCAGCCAACATGATCTAAAGGGTTTTCCTCCTTCTTTGATTTCTGTTAAGTGTGAATTGTTCATCAAGTGATTGCAGTGGAATATGTTAAAATAAAGTATTCAGGAGCCACAGTAGCCACACTGGCTGTTAGTCGTTCCCTTTCAGCTTTCCACAGCCTTCTTCCTACAAACATAAGAGTACTTTTTAAGCAGCCCGAAAGGAGCAGAGCCTTTCTGCGAGGCTGCGACGTCACCCTTTGAAAGGCAGCGCACCCTGGAGTCACTGCATCCTACCGGGAACGCACACTTTGAACTTTTCAGCAATTCTTAACACCTACTGCGTCTCTGCTTGGTCTCTTGTAGTAGGATTAACACAAGTATGTGTGACAGGAAAAGCGGCTTTGATTTGCTTGTCTTCAATTCAACGGTCAGTGCACCAGTTCTGAACTGCTCAGACTGTGAACTAGCAGAGCTCTAGCGCAGAATAACTTGCAGAAGTTAATTATTTTGTAAGCATCACAGATGGTTTTCGGTTGATTTAAAGGCAGCATTTGAATTAAACCTGGATTTTTATCTTTCCAAAACAACAACAAAAAAGACAAAACCCAGCAAACTTGGTTTTTCCTTTTCAATAAAAGCATTCTTAATCTCTACTAAACCAAGTACACACTGTACATCACACTGTCTCCGTGGAGAAGAGTTCACCATGGTTATGAGACATTTGAGGCAGCAAGTTGTTTATTCCATTCTGCTTCCAGAACTGACTAAAATACTAGGTCAAAGCAGTAGTCTCTGTTCAGAAAAATATTCAAGACTGTGCTTAATTCTAAGCATGTCAACAATCCCGTTAACTTTAATTAGATTTAAGGAGATACATAAGTTGTTTGCTCAGTAAGGATATGATTTGTAATGTGCTTAACCTTAAACATACACCTATATACCCTACAAAACATACATAGCACTTCAGAAATTAACCCAGAAGGAATGATGATGGTAAATACCAGCAAAAAGTGTGTAAATGTGCCACAGAGAAAATTTTTTCATGGAAATAAGATTTTCAAAATAAAATCCATTCCTACTTGAGGATGCTGTTTTGAAAAGCTCTTGCATGTGCTGAAAAAGTTCACGCACTTGAGCAGGCACAGGTGACTCAACAATTCTTTCACAGTTGGGAGGAAAGAGAGAGAGGCAGTAAAACAGTTCAGGTACAGTTGTCTGCCTGAGGCCACAATATACAATTCTACTACAAAACAAATTGTAAGCATCATTGCTCATCAAAATGCACAGTAAAGTAGTCCAGGAGAGTTTTTGGCTTTGCCGTCAGCTCTTTCTCAGGGTTTAATGTACTTTGATAATCTCTACAATAGTTTTCCACTAGTAAAAATGGGTATTCTCTTTGAAATTGAACAAGGGCATCATTCACAATTTCCTATCCTGAGACTTTCATTCTATAGTTTTTAAGGAACATTTCAATCAAATTTTGTTTAAAAGCTTACTTTATATTTGCTAAATTAGGATTTTAACTATAAGGTTAAGAAACAAGCTCCTTATCATTATCTTGATTATTCTTTGTGCATTTCAAATGAACGGTTATATTAAATTTCTTCAATTTGAGTTTAATGTTACAACTTCATTTTCAATTGCTAGAAAGCTCTGCACTGCTTAGTGACTGGAATGAACACTGTGCAAGGTCAGTACGGCATTGCAAACTTTTCATGTAATTTGGTGTTTAGCTGGCATATATAATTTACCAAATATCTCCTATCAAGAAGCATTTTTTTTTTTAGCATACAAATTTAAAACTATGGTTTTAATACAGTATAGAATACCATTTAGGTATCATGAGAACAAGTGAAACTGTAATTGCTGTAAATTTTAAATAAGTTGTGGCAAACTGGTACTGGAACAGTTACTAAGAATAAATACTGTACTTACATCATATATGCTCCTAATTTAGCATGAAGGGCTTACTTTATTGATGCTCTGTTGAATAGAGACATATCTTTGAACTGCCCTGTTCTGAGGCTCCTATGCACTCCAAAGCATGTGCCTGCCTCGCGTGGAATTGCACCATGCCAAGTCCTGACTCAGAAAACTGGATGTGTCAGATGTTTCTCACGTCCCCAAGGAGAGTATATGAAGCTTTTTATTTTGGCCTGTATCTTTATAGCCAGCTTTCTGCGGGCTGGTTTCTAAGAACATCCATCATGTTTACCTGCACTTTTACCCCACTAATCAACCTCCACCTTCCTTCAGCACCATTTATTGTCTAGTGACAGCTGTTGGGTTGTTTTCTGGCACGTTCAATTTCAATCCCAGCTTTGGCACTGACGGAATTCACAGTGCACCGCTTTCAGGTCAGTTTAAAAAACATAATCCCAAGCACACGGATCCTGTTTAGATTAGCAGCATTTCCACTCAAGCACCAGGTTCTGACTATGCCATCACACACGGAGCAAAGCAGTGACTAAAGACAGTCCTGACACATAAGGATACAGCTCAGGACAAATCCTGGAAACAAAACAACACTAAAAACTCTACATAAAATCTAAGGCCACTCAAATTTCTGGCAAAACCCGCACTGACTTCCATGAAGCCAGGAACTACCCACCTCCTCTCTCACAACAAAGGAATGCTACCACTGAATATGGCTTTCAATGTTGCCCACACTGCAGCACACAAAACACACCTCACTGCTTTGCAGCACTGAGCTACCAACTCCCAGCGCTGCTGAGGCTGAGGCCACAGATGCTGCTGAACTAAACCCAAGGCAAACAAGTGTCAGCCAAACTTTTCTTTTCTCCTTCCCTTCCCTGAGTGCTCTATTCAAAACACGGCGGGGAAAGGAGAGGGGGAGGAGGCACAGATTATGTTTCGAATGAAAATAAATGCAGTTGTTCCCAAACCAGTCTCCAGCTGCCATTTGTCATCTTCTCGAGGACACAATGCAGGTTGTCACTACTTGGAGCTACAGATTGCCAGCTAAGAAGAGTTGAAGGACAGGAATACACAGGTTACACTACGGAGATACAGAAAAGCTGAGTGTGGGAAGCCTGTATCAGCCACCTGCACCATGCACTCAGAATTTGCTAAGCATTTTTCAGTTAAATTACATTAATGAATCAAAATAAGAAAAGCTGAGAAGAGCAGGGAGGAATAAAGAAAAGACTATCAAAAAACATACCCACTAATAGTGAAGACACAAAAATTAATCATAATTTTTTTACACTTTTTTTTAGAATGAATTGGTAAAAAAATACTTTAAAAGCTTGTTAGGGCCATTTTTTAAAAAGACAGTCTGTGTTAAAGACAGTATTTCTCAATGGAATGTTTTCTATCAGATTTTATTCTAGCATGTAATGCTGATCATCTCATTTCTGGGCCAAGATTGCTGACTTCTCATCAATGCTTATCACTAGGATTATCATCTTTAGGAACTACAGAAATTATTGTATAATAAATAATGGTCAATGAATCAGGCATGACTTCACCACTGAATTATGCAGCTTCCCTCACAGTTGCCTACACACACATAACTTTAAAGATTAGATGGTTTAGCAACAGAATTTAGAAGTGTCCTTGGTAATGAAAGACATATTCAGGAAATTAAAAAGCTTTCAAGCTATTACTTTAGTTTGTTTCAAACCCCAGAGTAAGGAATGGAAGAGGCAGCAAATTTTCTCTCTGAAAATAAAATTAACAGAGTCTTACTTCTTTTTTTTTAACCAAACTCCCTAACTGGAGTTGCATTATTTATAGTCAAATTGCTTTCAAGGCCACAACACATATGAAAAATGCAATGAAAACTGACAGCAGTATGGATCTGCACTTTGTAAAAGGGGCTCTGTGGTTACATCTTTAATAATTCTAGTGAAAGAAAGAAAAATAAAAAAAGGAAGCAATTTGGTGAAAATGTCAACATGCAGTTTCACATATCCACATAGGTCTGATTTTCCACACAATGTTCCTATTGCTGAGCTAGTGCTTCAGCCAAAGCTGATAGCACAAGGTACAGCTACACAGGCACACAAACAGAAACATAAACATGCAAATTAATTACCTTGAATACTTTAGAAACAATCATCACTGTTAGCAGTGCCTATATATAAATGCCCTACCATAAATGCAAGTTGCAAAGGGACTTTGCTTTCATCATAGCTCAATACTAAAGGGTAAACAATATTCCTTTGAGAAAGATTTAAAAAAGAAATGGGTGATTATATATTAGATGTTTTGCACTACTGTTTTTCTCTTTTGTGAACTCTGCCTTGGCTGGTTTGCCATGTTAGGGAATACGAGGAAACCAGCTGAACATAAACTGATTTGAAAGTTTGCATCTGTAAATTTTAGACACAGCCTGAGGGAGGTGGTGATAATTCAGTATCTTATAATAGCAGGCAGCACAGAGATCAAAGAGAAGGAAGACTTGGCTGAAACTAACTATGACTGCTTGACTGTGTGAGGTACCAGTAAAAATAAATTATTTTTTATGCCTAAGGAAGACTGTCTGAACTGCGGCCCTGTACACCTTCCACTTTTTTGGGCTTTGTTACAGCCACAGTGCAGTAAGAGCCTCCTGCTGACGATATGTCTTTGATAAACACTTGGAATAGATGTGAAGGTTTGACATGGCTAAACCTGCATGGTCTTATACTTGAAAATACAGTTTTTGTATAATTAAAATTTGGGGCTTTTTTTTTTTTTTTTAATAGCAGAAGGCTAGGAAATGATTGAAACTCAAGCTCCTTTCAGTACAGGTAGTGACCGTCTCACTGTGTAACAGTGATTTGTTTGGATGCACCACCTCAGCATCTGGACTACGGTCGCAGTACTGAATACCGACTTCTTATAAAAAGCCAAAGCAGCCTATGCCACAAAATCTGTGTTTCATTTGTGTAGGATGTTTTTATGATGTTCATTAATTATGCCAGACTGCAAGCCTCTGGGTGTGATTTTTGTCTCTGGGAAGACTCTGGAGGCTGGCTGACCTGTACACAGACACTGTTTCTTTCTGTAACCATAAGGCAATTGTACATCTAGTACTGAACATGGTTATCCAAATGCTACTTAAAATACTGTTGTGCAATTTTTTCAGAGCATCTATTGCCAAAGAGCAACTACAGTACTTGACTTCAGATTTCTATCTATGTCCTATCACAACAGCAAAACAGCAAGTGATCCAACCCAGAGGAAGATGTTTCTTGAGGTTAGAGAAACATATTCAGACAGACTACCTGGAGTTCGTGATGCCCATTCAATAGAGGCCTTATGCTGCTCCTTTTTATACATGAAGTATCCAAAAAGATTAGGGTCTGTTTGTCTTGAGGTGCTCTTCCTTTTACACACTTCAATGCATTGCACAATGGTGCTGTTAGGACAGGCAGGTCTTGGGATGATCCAAGGGTGTCACACAGATGTGGAAATTACTTTGGATTTAATTCATATCCAACTTGTTATGGGTGTGAGCCAGGGGTAAAAACCAGTGTTTTCTTATCCATAAGCTACAGATCATTTGATACTCTAAATCCCAATTAAGGTACTGCTTAAATCCTACACAAGCCAACGGCTGCCTAACTTTGAGCAAGCACATCAAAGCATTTTGCTGAACTATGGCTTTGGAAAACAATGCAAGGCCCACTGTGGATCTTGTCTACCTGGACTTCATTAAAGCCTTTGGTACACCTCCCATGGCATTCTCCTGGAGAAGCTGGGACCCCATGGCTTGGGCAGGTGTACTCTTTGCTGAGTTAAAAACTGGCTGGATGGCTGGGCCCAGAGAGTGGTGGGAAATGGGAATTCTGTCTAGCTGGGGGACAGTCACCACTGGTGTTCCTCAGGGCTCAATGTTGTGGCCAGTACTGTTCAAAGACTTTATCAATGATCTGGATGAGGGGATGGAGGGCACCCTCAGTCAGTCTGCAGACACACCAGGCTGGGTGTTAGTGCTGATCTGCTGGAGGGCAGGAAGGCTCTGCAGAGGGACCTGGACAGGCCGGATCGATGGGCTGAGGCCGATGGTGGGAGGTTCAGCAAGGCCCAGAGCCAGGGCCTGTCCTTGGGTCACAGCAACCCCGGGCAGTGCCCCAGGCTGGGGCAGAGGGGCTGGAGCTGCCCAGGGGAAAAGGAGCTGGGGGTGCTGTGACAGCAGCTGGACATGGGCCAGCAGTGCCCAGGTGGCCAAGAGGGCCAAGGGCATCCTGGCCTGGACCAGCAATGGTGTGGCAGCAGGACAGGGCAGGGATTGTCCCCCTGCACTCAGCACTGGTGAGGCCACACCTCGAGCGCTGTGTCCAGTTCTGGGCCCCTCACTGCAAGAAAGACACTGAGGGGCTGGAGCGAGTCCAGAGAAGGGCAACAAAGCTGGGGAAGGGTCTAGAAAACATCCTATGAGGAGTAGCTGAGGGAGCTTTGGACGTTTAGACTGGAGAAAAGTTGGCTCAGGCAGGACCTCATCACTTTCTCCAACTTCCTGAAAGGAGGTTGTAGCCAGGTGGGGTCGGCCTCTTCTCCCAGTTACCAGGTGACCAAGTGAGAGGACATGGCCTCAAGCTGTGCCAGGGGAGATTCAAGCTGGACATCAGAAAGAAATTCTTCACTGAAACCATTGGAACAGGCTGCCCAGGGAAGCAGTGGAGTCACTACCCCTGTAAGTGTTCAAGAAATGACTGGACATGGCAATTAGTGCTATGGTTTTGTTGGCGTGGTGGTAATTGGTCTAAGGTTAGACTTAATGATTTTGGCGATCTTTTCCAACCTTTAAGATTCCATGACCTCAATAAGCAAAAAAGATCCAGAAAACATTTCCTCCCCTAAAAATAAATGGAAGTATGACAGAGGCAGAAGTGACATCATCTTATACTTGTGCCAATAATGGCCTAGGTGCTGAAATGACAAATCCACTAAAAATATCTATGAAAAAGTGATACCACATTACAGTTATATTTTCAGAACAAGAATGCAAAGAGGGTTTTTCATCCTATATCAAGACATCCAACATTCTTACTGTCAGTTAAACCATTTGCAATTCAGATTACACAACCACCTCATGGCTCCGTGCAAAAAAACCCAGAAAAAAAACCTCTTATTGATTAAAAAGAATTCATTAATTAATTTGCTGACAAATAGGTTCTTTAAAAAAGCATTTCCCATTCTTACCAAGGTTTTTCAATATTGTGTTGAAGGAAGATTGCATGTTTCGTATCAGTAAGGCTTTTTACTGCCCCCCTTTTTCTGTCTGTTTCAAAGATGCTGATTAATCTAAGTTACTACATATCAGACGTTTTAATTGTGAATGTTTTCAAGCCCATGTCTGCCTTACATCTGCATTCCCCTTTAATATATAAATATTACCACTGTGTATAAAGCACAGAAAAACACATCACAGAGAAGAATAGCCTGTGTTGTATATATACGGCAGACAAACAAAATTCCATGGAAAAACACACACTGTAAACATCAATGCCTTCCCATTGAGGACAGCTGCTGTAACACAATCCAGGGTGCCTGCTGCCAGGATTTTCCACATGAGTGCATCTTCTTTTAACCGCTGCTCAAACACTGGCTGAAAGAGGAGCTGCTAGACTGAACATGTGTCTGCGCTCGGACGACAAATACACGGCACAGCACTGGAATGCAGAGCAAACCTCGGGATTTGGGCGGGAAACGAGCTACCCGCTGCCTGCCTTTGGGCCGAGTCCACAAACACTTCTGCTCTGGCTTTCAGAAATGCATTTCATACTTCCCAGAGAGAAATAAGTGAGTGTGTTTGTGAGCATGTTCACAAGGCGCAGAGGTTTTAAGTAGAAAGTATCAATAAATGAATCACAATTTATGACAACAGTACAAAATACACATCTTCTGTTGCAGCCAAGTAGAAAGGAAGGACAAACCTACCAGACACATTTTTTTCTAGATTAAATAAAATAGATATTGCCAGAAAATTTCAAAGACATAGAATGCTGGGGGGAGGAGGTCAGCATAGGTCACTGCAGAAAATCTCTTCATAATATTAACAAAATGCAAAGCAAGTCACAGATTAGATAGAAAACAGAATCAGGTTTCCCTGCACAAAAAGCACCTCAGCTGCCAAAAGTACAAGAGTAATTAAGGAGCACAAATCAGCTTAAAAGCAGAGAGGAATAAATGGTGTAGAAAAAGGGAAGTGCTCACTTGAATTAATGAGTTTGTAAATTAACATACACACACATTTATCCACACACACACCCACAGCCTTCCACGCCATCAGGGTGAAGCGTCCTCACTGGACACAGACCAGGCTGAGGGGTCTGCTGGGCTCTGGGCTCGGATGTCCTCCCGTTTACCCCAGCTCAAAGGGCCAAGCTGATGGTTTTTTTTGCTTGACTTCTGCGGCACACTTCCTGCTACTACACTGCAAAAATGGAAGCCTATTGCCTGAATTTCCCAGGCAATAAAACAACCACTGTTGATTCTTGACATATTTCTTATGAGATAAGCTCACAAACATTAGAGATTTAAAATTCTAGATATTTACCAGCCAGAGCAGACACAAAGTTACAGTAAAAGTTGTTTTAACTGCTAAAGTAATAAAGGTTTCCTGCATAGATGAGAATACTCCAGGACACCAGAACTCTCCTCCCTCTCCAAAGCCATCAACTGATCTGGTGTCCTCTCTCTGGGTGACAAAAGTAAACAAAGACATGGGCTGTGTGTGTGAGAGAGAAAAAGATTATATACAGATCAAGAGAAAGGATTCAAGAAAAAACTTGAAGGATTGAACCTTCAAGGATTTATGGGAACACCTTCAAAATTTTAAGTGTACTTCTAGCTTTACAGAAGGGCTTAAAACTATGTGTAGCCAAAGGGCTAAGAAAACAAACGGTTAAAAAGAGATGCTGATACTTCCTTAAGTCTTGTGATTCAGCAGGGCCTAACTCACAATTTATGACCTTTTCGAGGCTGGCAATGCTATGATTACTCAACCTGGCTCATAGTTGGCAGACACAGTCCAAACAAGAGAATTGGAGAATCTCAGTTCTAATCCCTGATCATTTACAGGGATTCAGCTGGATCCGATTCAGCAACACATGCAGGCACATGCTGTATGTTAAACAAAACGTTACCTCCACTGAAGCTATTAACACTCAGAAAGCACTCAAAGTGCATGCCTAACCAATTACCTAAATTGGGGGCTACATGTTCAGAAGACAGCTACTCCCAAAAGTGGTGTATTCTTCCTTTGGCTTAATTGTGTACTCAGCTGAGAGTGTCTGCTGTTTGTGGGAAGCATGGGATGGTCAAGACCAGAATTACTGACCAATAAAATGCATGATACCATATTCAGTTGAAGCAATGAACAGAATTACCAGTGCTACAAGGGTAGAAGAAGCAGAAAGCACAGCCAGGCAGCTTTGTGCAACTTTAGAACAACCCTTTTGGTTCCACTATACCTCGTCTCAGAAAATGTTTCCCAAAAACTTTAATTTGTAGCATATCTTTAGGTTATTAACTAAGTCTAGTGGCTCCAGTCTTGGCATGATTTAGTCCTGGAGCCCCTCAGCTTCAACCAAGCTTGGAGGTTTTTTGGAAAAAGAAACCCAAAACAAACAATGAAAACAAACTGTTAACAATCTTAACAGAAGCCAGAAGGAACCCCACATTATTCTTAAGACTCTTTTGGCTATAAATGGCATCATCACATAGGTAGAGTTAAGAAACACATGAGCTGTGAGATCTGTTTTAGAAGTCTTGATGAAATTTTATTTAAAGAAGAAAACTAAAGGGAACAGTGATGTTGAAAAACGAAAAATCTGAATGCAGGAAATGGACAAAGGGACATAATATAGAATAGAATAAGCACAAGATGCGAAGTCACCAATTCCATATATATCCGTAGTCGAACACCCCTTGCAATACTAAAAATCTACAGGTTTCCTTTATGTTAGAATTGCTAGGTGAACACCAGTACTTTCAAACTCAGAATCAGGGAAAGTTGGACATTAAAAAGCCCCCACTTTCTGGATCTCTTAGAACATCACCTAATAAAATGGAAGAACCTCAAACAGAAAAGTAGCACGAGGCAAATATGTGTATGGGACCACACTCAACTTCTGTGAAGCCACACCATTTAGAGACCAAATTCCTTTTGAATTTCACAGAAAAACGTGAACCCCTGCCTACAAAGTGAAAGGGATCATGGCATACTTTCCTGTGAGGAGGACCAGTGAAGTCTGCATCCCTGTAAATGAATATCCACAATATCAGCCAGAGACGAGAAGGTAGCTGGCGGGGGGAAAGCTCAGCATGAGCACACCAAGGGTCAGACATGGCTATGCACAATCAGACATTTAATGAATTTCTGCAGACAGCTGCTTACATAACTGTCAAGCCGTCCTACCAGCCCTTCAAAAGCACTGAGGCATTTCCCCTCCTTTAAGGAGGGGAAAAAAAAACCTACTCTGAAAGATAAGAAAAGCAAAACTCATAGGCTGCAATAGTCGCAATTACTTATAATAGCTTATGACTACATGGATTAAGCTTTAATTATTACACTGATGCCATTTGTCTACTATTGGATGTGTGGAGAAACCAGTTCTAACTTGTCAGATATGATGGACTCATGTTTTCTAATGTTTAAAGAGTTATACTTTGCCCTTGCCTTTTGCCAACAATATATTTCTCCAATTAAAGGAAGCTATTTTATACTATTTTAAACAAAGGTTGAAGTAATTTGCCGTAGGAACAAACTTCCTGAGTTTCATTATCCTGAGCTTTAAAATGACTGGCAAGCTTCACTTTTGAGTCATATAAGTTAATTGATGACACCATAATCAGGAGGAGTAATGCTAGTCTAATCAGGTATTCTTTCTTCCTGGTAAATACAACCCAGGATACCCCGAGGGATTCTGCTAAGCACAGATGTAGAGAAAAGCACACAGAAAAAGAGGACAGGAACACATTTTTCAACATGTCTTTTCCCCTTATTCAACTGTCGAAGAGAACAAATGCATTGTCCAATGGGGATTATAAATGAGCCTCTGCCCAAGCTAAAACCAAACTTCTGAAAATACACATGCTACCACTTTGAATCTCATCCTTCAGATATTGACAACTTTTATCCTATAGCAAAGATTTACAAGAGAAAAAGGTAGATGTAAATTATTTTTAAAAATACAAGACAGATTATGAAATTATATACTTTGTCTTTCTGGTGAAAAGAAGGGACAAAAAGGACAAAGGACTCCAGCCACCAATTTATCCATGGATTTGCCAAGTCCCATGAAAAGCTGATGAAAAAACCTGTAACTATTTCTATTTGATAAAAAATGTAGTTTAACAAACTTATAGGAAGGCTCCTAAGAACATCTTCACTTACCTTTAATAAACCAAGACTAATTAGCACACTCTGCAGTTTACTTCCCTGCCCATAAGGCAGCTGCACTTTCCCTCTCATGAATGCATCAAAAACAGAGCTCAAATGCAACAGCTTAGAGGAACAAGTATTGGAGAAGAGTCACTGGTGGACTACTACAAAATTGTTATCAGATGTAATTTCAAGAAAAAACAATTGTACAGGCCTCATGTACACCTCACTTGTTTTGTCCTTAAATGGAGATAAGTAAAACATACTGACTGCTGTCAGAAAAATTAATTGCTTCGACTGATACTCTAAGCTTTACATTGCCAAAGAACTGCTGCAGTACCTTTCTCCCCATCTGTCCCAAACAGAGCTGTTACATCTACTTTTCCCCTTTATCACCTGGAGTAGAATATACATGATTTCACATTGGAAGCAGACAGATGCTGGAAGTGGAAATACCTAGTTCAAGGTTAGTGTAATCTCACTAGTTTGGCCTTGAGTGAGAGTGAAATATTCATTCCCTGAATTGAAACATCCATCAAACTGTCGTATGAAATCAATCTGAACCTACCTGTCAAGAAGAACAGAAAAATTATCAGGAGGACAGGGGTTGTCTCCTGGTCAGTCATTCAAGAACTGCAAAGATACTGGCTTACTACAAGAAGTGCAAACACAGTTGAGAAAGCAGCCTGTCACAGCCATCTCCCTCACAATTTCATTGCTCATGTGGAGTGTACCTGTATCCTTACCTATGGAGAGCTTCACTTCATTAAAGTATAGCCATTTCCCAGCTCTCAACTTCGATAACATCTCATCCTCTCTCTAATGAAAGAAATTGTTCTATGCACAGGACAATTTACAAAATCTGGTTGTTTAGCTCCCTTTGTGGGTTGTAAGACTTACACTTCAGTGGAGGAACACCTGTGAGTTTCCCTCTTCCTTCTCTCCTACAACAACTGCTTAGTTAATGAAATTGAGCATCATTTAGACTTAACTCCTATGAAATTAAGGTAAGGCCAGACAACAAGGTCAAAAGTCATCTGCAGATGGGTGACATGGAGACAAGAGGATCACATAACCCTATGCAGCAGCCTATGCACATCTACCCAAATTTTTCTTGTTGATCCAACCTAGCTAAAGAAGTTAAAATAAGGGAACTCATGAAGGGTAAATCATCTGAATCTTTTCATTCTTTCATGGCAGCAAAGTATGCCATATCTGATGAAACTAATATTTAGCCCCCCAAAAATATATAACAAAATGCTATGAGCCACGATAAGGAAAAATTTAAAAAATGCAACTTCCCAGGTATCATAATTTTCCAAGGAAAAGCCCACTTTCTACAATAATGACCTCAAGTGAGACACACTAGGAGATGGCAACATAAACTTCAGGATTATCACCCCTCTGAGTCACTTACACCCTGTTTATATCCAGTTGAGGACTCCGTGGTTCCACCACTATTTATAACATTTTGCCTCATCTTTCAAGGGTTTTTTCTTTTTCTTTTAATAGTTTCCAGAAACCAGGGAGATTCTGACATGCTAAAGTGACAGAATGCTATAGGTAGCCTTGTTCAGCAGCAGAATACTAAAGGTCTATCAGCTTTTAAATGTGTTCTCTCTTAACAGGAAACAGATTCCAAGCTTAGAGTTAGATAATATGTTAAGTTGTTAACTTCTTTTCCACCCTGCATTCTCTTCTGAGACCTATTCTCACCACGGACCTGTGTTTGAAACTTGTGTGCAAAGCTGTGCTCAAGACCTACGCTGCAAGACTTGTTCATAATGTGTCATGACAGATTAGGAACAAAACCACTTTATTTTAAAACTACACTTCTGGAGCCCTGTGCTTATGCAACTTCACCTGCAAGGCAAATCAAACAGTTTCAAATTCATATTGGGAGTAGGTGGACCATTCAAACACAAAGCAGAATCACTGAGGGAAAACACTATCACTTATCTGGCCAACTTTAAGTTTTAATGCTTCCCAACAAGCCCTGATCACAGCAATTGTACTGAACATCACCCAACTGGCCTTCAGGAGTGCAAGCAGCAGGCGTGAGAAGGAGGGAAATAAGGCTTCCTGAGAACTATCTTATCTCATGTCCAAAAGAAATTTGGAGAGATCTCCTACTCAGTTCTTCTCAGAGATCAACAACTTTTAAACCAAGTACACTTTCCAACTAAAATCCTTTGTATCCAGAGTTTTTTAAAGATATACTATGCTTAGATTTCATCTTATTCCACAATCCTGAGGTGATATTAACACTTGAGTGAGATGACTGTAGGTGAGACAAGTGTGGAAAGTACTGCAGTCATCTCATCTAACACTTACATTATCACACACATACATATATATATATATATATTTAACCATAAAGACTGAAACAGTTTATCAGACACACTCAGACTTTTTTAAGCCTTCAAAATAAGGATTAGAAGTAAATCTTTCCTAAAATTCTGGCAAACACTCTACTTGGAGCATCAGTGAAACCTGTTGAAATATAAGAGTGCACTCATGCCACCCTACAATGCTAATTTAGTCACCCAATTGCCTATAAACCTATAGTTGAGTAACTCCAAAGTAGGGAAAATTTCATGTATAACATGACTGCCCCCTTGTGCCAAACTAGATCCCCTTCCATTAGAAGGGTGATTTCTCACATCTCTAATTTATTTCTCTTGTCTTAATATGAAAAAAAAAAAAAAACCACTAAAAAGCTCATTAAGCTAGTTTATTGAGTATGAAACTAGAGCCCTACAGTTCTTGAAACTATGACAAAACAAAATGTAAGGTAGGAATGACAGAAAGCAATTTGAAAAAGAGCAATGCACTATTCCAAAGTGATAGGATCTTAAATCACTGACAGGTTTATTAGCAATATGAGGAGAAAAAAATTCAAGAAAACAGCTTTTTCCCTCTCAAAGGGTGTTTTATTTATGCAGACTCTTTTTTCACAGAATGACCTGGGTTGAAGGGATCTTAAAGGTCATCTAGTTCCAAAGCCCTGCCATGGGCAGGACACCTTTCACTGAACTGGGTTACTCAGATCCCCATCCAACCTGGCCTTGAACACTGCCAGGGATGGGGCACCCACAGCTTCTCTGGACAACCTGTTCCAGTGCTTCACCACCCTCACAGTGAAGAATTTTTTCCTAGTATCTGATCTAAACCTGTCCTCTTTCAGTTTGAAGCCATTCCCCCTTGTCCTGTCACTACATGCTCTTGTAAACAGCTTCTCCCCATCTTTCCTGCAGGCTCCCTTCAGGTATTGGAAGGCTTCAATTAGGTCACCCAAAGCCTTTTCTTTTCCAGGGTGAATAATCCCAATTCTCTCAGTCTTTCCTCATAGGAGAGGTGCTTGATCCCTCTAATCACCTTGGTGGCTCTGTAGTTCAGTTATGAAATGAATTATATGAACCAGGACTGAGCTCTCTGGGTCAGACACCCTGTGTGACTCACTGGCAGCTCTGAACACAGAAGCCTGGGTTTAACATGTGAAACAAACTGTACTACCAAGGGAAAATTCCCAAAGGACCTCAGAGGTCCACGAGGGCACACAGACATATACAGGATAAACACTTACTTTTCAAATTATTTGGATAGAAACATAGGAGCTAAGAAATGGCAAAGTTAATTTCCTGGGAGTTACTACTTCTGAACATACAACCACATAGTTCCTAGAGGAGCACAAAGGTGTCTAGGATGCAGCATCACAGATTTAGTATCAGAAAAAGAAGAAGCCATCAAGCCAACTGTAATGATTTGAGTCTGAAACACACCAATTTGACAACAGAATTAAAGGCATCACATTCCAAACATAAACATATCCAGTGGTATCACCAAGATCAGCTGACTTTTCTCCCATATCCTCAGCTCATTTCCTCCTTCTGTCTCTGCTGATATGGCTATTCCTGTTCACCGAAGCTTACATCCTTCAATTACTCTCTTTCCTCCTCTCTCATTCTCCCACAACCTGTCTGCTCCATCACAGCATCCCCAAGGTTGTCCCCTTCCCCTCCAACCCTCCCCAAACCCAATTCGTTCAGGCATTAGTGGTGCTCCAGCCTTTCAGAGAGCTGACCAGAGGAAGCACAGATGGGACAAGGGTAACCCAGGAACTAAGGTACAGCTTCCTGACTCATTTTGTTTTCCTGCTAGCAAAACTCTCTTCTTCTCTTTTTTCAGTCTCTGTACTAGACCTGTCACTACTACCACGTGCACTTTGAATGTTTTCTCCATCAAAGTGTAACTGTAGAGCTATCAATCTCCTTTTTCTGCTGCCTGTTTTATACATTCTGCAGTCTACACAAATGCCTTGCCTCATCAGGTAGGAACTGAACTCAAAACTTGCAATTCAGATGTGAATATTCTCAGACTTCAGACTCTTGGCTTGTTTACATCCTTTCCTCCCTTCCTCTCTTTTTTTTTTTTAGTGTTGTTATCTTTAGATCTTTCTGATACAGGGGCACCTTGCAGACATAAAAAAAGTTATTAAAAAATGAGAGACTGCTGCCATCCAAATATTTTTAATAATACATTCTTCTCTTGGGGGACCTGCAAACTTTACTGACTACAGCTCCATTAGGTATGATTTATATTGAACTGTTTTTGTGAGAAGTTCATACCTTTAAAATGTTATTCCCTCAGAAAAAGAGTTCCTAGTTGTACCATGTCTCAGATGTGCCATTGGTGGTAATACAGCAAGGCCTATAGTATACATTATTTGCCAGTTCATAATTTACAACAAAAGTCTGAAAGCTTCCAAGCTTTCAGACAAAAAGACAGAAACAATTAAGAGCTCTAATAATCTGATCCTGCTGTTTGCAGCACACAGTCATTTAAAATTATTCATGTGTTTCAATATGGAAGTGATTTAACATAATTTAGCAAACCTGAAACCTACATTAAGATGTAGTAATGATGAATGGATGAGACTCAGCACACACATTTACAGAAAACCTCAGAGTCCTGCAGAGTAAAGGAAGTACCCCAGAAAGCCTGGCAGGTGCCCCCATGTGGGTGGTCAAAAAAAACACACCAAACTAAAATCTAACCACACAAAAAACCCCACAAAATTCAAAATTAGCATCTGAAATTTTTATATAGGCAGGACTGGGTTAGGTTTCTAAAATAAAAAGCAGATGGACTGAGAACACTTTCTAAATTCACTGAAGAATAAATACTGTGGTTGCATCCCCCCATTATTTATTATCCCAGCAGCCAATTTAGGACTCAAACACAGCTATTTCTTGTCTACTACCTTCCGGTGCCTGGCATGGTCTCCATATACACCAACCACAGTGCAAATCCTCTAGGACAAAGCACACATGCAAATCTTTACCTTTCCTTCCAAATAAAGACATTTCTCACAAAGCCTAAAAATTGTGAAGTACTAAGAAATTTAAAAAATAAGAATAATGACTGGCATTTCAACTTTTTTGTGTATTTATCACAGAATATGGATGAAGTTTTGTAGCATCTGTTTAATTAGGCACCTGACTTTCTGTTCCTGCTGCATTACTTATTTATTTTATGGAACAGGTAATAACAAGAACCATTAAACGCCCAGTTTTAAAAATAGTAAGGAGTATAGGGTGGAAAGAAAAAATAAATACTTTTTCTTTTGCACTGTACTAAGGAATGTTGTGATATTTTGGGGTTCTATCATCAAATAGAAATGAGGAACTATTTTTTAAATACTAGACATTTCTATAATGAAATTATGTCCTTTAAAAAAATTAAGTTATTGGTTCACATTTTTTTTGTTTGCTTTTGTTAAAAAAAATCAAATTACATACATATTGGTGTCAGCCCTGCTATGACTTTGGTATCTATGAGCTGTTCTCAAATTATAGACAGTGCCTAAATAGGTATTGATTAGGAAAAAAATAGATACAAGGGCTCAACCGCTTTTTCAATTAAAAGCTGCACTACACGGAAAAAAAATCAAGTCACGAGGATAGTTCAAGTACTTTTCACTACCTACATATGAAAGGTTTCAACAAAGTGAACTTACTGTCAGATTCAAACACACAAGTAATTTCAAGTAATGCAAGATCCAGCTTTCTGTTCACTGCCCTTCATACTTGTTCTGCTGTGACCACAAAACATTTCTGCCATCACCTGGTGTTTTCCAGTCATACACACACTGGATTATGGAATTGGCCTCCTTGAAAATACCATCCCTCAAAAAACCAATGCAGCTACAAAACTCATCCTCACAACCTCTCATTAACCAAGACTCATGTAATGAATGTCATGTTTCTGCTGTGCTCTGCTCACTTCACCAGCTCTCTGCAGGACGTTGTGTCACGCCGAACGTTCTCTGCCTCTGTTTCCAAGGCTGTAATTTTTAGGGGCCCAAAATTCCTGAAAGACCTAGTCCCTGGGAGCCACACCACTCTCAACAGCTGCCCTTTTCAGGAACAGTCCCATTTCTGTACCAATGACTCTTGGCTGCACAGGAGATGGGGTTGGCTGTGTGGCAGGCCCCCGACCAAAAGGACATGAAGACTGACAACCAACAACAATTACCACTTTCTGATGCACTTCTCTTTTGACACTATACTCTGCATTTCACACGTGGAGAAAAAAGGAAAAAAATGAACACAAATCAGTTTTCCTTGGGAAAGACAGACATAGAGAAGTAACCGGACGTAGCGATGACAAGCTTCTGTATTTATTTTTATCCCAAAAAGCACTCAGTAACCACAGAACTGAGTGGGATACAGGAACCCGAGAAAAACACAGACCAAAACACAACCACAGGCAATAGGTCAGTGCTTAGCTCTAGTTTGCTAACAGGCTGACAACTAGACTAAGATATTTAAGGTATTTTGTCTGCAAGACAGTGAAAATACTTTAGCTTTTCCCAGTTGAACTTCCTGGTGGAAATAAAACAAAACATACAGTTTTACACATGGGGCTGACAGAAAGTCCCTGAGACCCTGAGTGAAATCACGACTATATGCAGTCCTTGCAGTCACATGAAAACAAGTTTCAGTCAACAGTTCCATGACCTTCCATGTGCTCTCTCATCCTGGGCAAGTGCCAAGGCCAGTTCACACATCCAGCATCCAGGATGACGCAGAGAGCTCCCCGCTTTACAGCTCTGCTATGGATTTGGCAAATGTTTAAACCAAAACCTTCCATTGCAGTAAGCTTTGCTACACCAGTAGGGTGTTAATCACACTTGGCCATGTTTTTAACTTCGGAAAAAAAATCAATAATGATCAGAAACAACAGCTGCAGAAGAAAGTCTTTAATGTTTCAATGTTGTATTTGAATTTCCAGAGAAGTACAGCAAGAGGAAAATGCTACACTTAGTACAAACTGGGTACTGGTCATACTGGGAGCAGCATTTGCTTATGAAAAAAACCTGTAACAATTTCTTTATAAAATACTGCAAAATTAAGTTAATAAGTAAAACATATTGATAGTATATTCAAGCAATTTTCAGGTCACTTTTACCCACAGAATGTACATCATGCAATTTCCTGTACAATTATAGTATTATGCCAGGTAAACTAACCCATTTACACCTCTTGGAATTGTTTCCCTGTGCATTAACACTTTACAGAAAGGTATTTTCCTTTAGCATTGCTGTTCTGGTGCACTATTCAGCAATATTTAAACCAGCTGTTGATGTCCATTTTTCCAACAAAGTGCACTTTATGACAAAAGATGCTCTAACGAGACCTTATTGAAATTAGTGATCCAAGTATTAAAGCACAAAGGTCACATGTGCTACTGGTTTTAAATACCATAATGTTCCATGCCTGGACGTGATAGCTGAGCCTGGAACTAGATGATTGGGTCAAAAATACATTAGATGAACGATTTCCTTGTCAGGCAGTGTTGGTTTCCAACTCTGCCCCAAGCACAGACACAGATATCTGTGACTACACTCACATCCACAGCCATTGTTTCACTAAAGAATTATTTTTTTTTCAAAAACACTGACATTTTGACCAATATCAGAATAATAATTTTGTTAAAAATACTCTTTTACTAGTTTTTATCTGCACATGGAATAAATCTCAGTGGTCAGCTACGTCTCTTGGCTGGCACATACCGACCTTGACAGGCATTTCTATAACCTCATACTGATCCCAGGTTGACTCCTGCTGGAAAACTGTGATGTTGAATCCAGGTATGTTTGCTACACAGATTTAGCATAGCCTATCTATTCTGGAGTATTCCAATCTAAATGCTACTTACAAGAACTAAATTTCACGACTTCATAACTTTGTTACTGCATTAGTAAAAAACTATTACTTTTTGCATCATTAATAAAACACTAAACAAAACTAAACGTATCCTTTTTATTGGGTAAAATAACTCCCAACAAAAGTGCACACATAATACTCTTTTAGTATATCCAACATATCTAAACAAAAGGTAAATCACTCTCCATCATTTTAACAGAAAATGTTTATTCCTGCCTTGAATTTCAACTCTGGAATTAACTCAAGATGAAGATAAATTTAACCTTTTTTAATATTAGATAAAAGTGGGATATTTTTATTGTCTCCTCCATCAAAAAAAAATTAAAAGAAAAGAAAGGTTTTGCACTTATGATTCTGCATGACGCCCAAAGTAAACAATGATAAAAGTTAATAAGTGGGGAGTTGCTTGTTGTTTTTACAGCATAGGAGCCCTGTACTTCTGAATCACTAAGCAGCTGGAGTCTGGTTTAATTACTTTACATCAATCAAGATGTAAACCAGCACTTGGAGACCACGGAATGCAACGTTCATCTGCAACACAAAAGAAATAGCTAAGCTATCTTAGCTTCTGCCTAGATGGTTTGTACACCAGAAAAAGTCAATACATTACTTTTATACCATGTCAGTAACATCAAATAGCCAAACAGTAATTCTGCACTGAACTTGAGTACATCAGTGACAATTTGCAGTGAGGGAGAAAAGACCATGAGAGTATTATTTCATACAGGTTTGCAACCTCTAACACAGAAGGTATTTGTCCAGGACTGACTTCTGCCAAATAGTAGCACCAATACATGACAGCACTTCCCTCTCCAATAAAAAAATAGATAGAAAGTTAACATAATAAAAAGAGGAAATGTGAAATTGCAAACTCTATGTTCTTGCCTGATTTTTTTTCATCTTGTTAATTCTTTGATACAATTCCTTTATTATGATTTTGCTCATATGAAGAACACAGCACCGTAGTGCTGCAGCTTGATGGAGCGCTACAGCCTTTTACAGGATCAAAGGGAATCTAATTATCCCTTCTGCTCTTCAGAGCTATAGACACAAACTGCACACTCTATCTAATCTATGAAAAAAGCAACCACCCACCACAGAACACAAGAACTTCTCCCTGAAGATAAAAGAGGCAGTAACCACATGGGACAGATGTTCGCCACACCCCTCATTGCGCTGTCAGAAGCAGCTCAGTTGCTACAGTGTCGAGGGTGAAAGGAGACACCATGAACTGCCCACGTCTTCAGCACATCTCAGGTTAATCCACAAATAAAAATAAAAATTGCAAACAACTGCTTGTATCCCAAAGACACAGTCAGTCAACTTTAGCCAGCTCTGCCGTGGACATTGGATGCAGAGCACGGGAAGAGTTTGCGTGCTGGGATCCCACCTATTCAGTATCATACAAACACAGAACAGTTCCCAGCTCAAAGGGTTTCCAGGTGAGGCATAGGATGGCAGAATAAATATATCCAAATGCAACAGCACCTGGTAATGTCACATTTGTCTCAGCACAGCAGTACCTATGGTACTTTCCAGGCGCAGGGAAGAGTTTACAGGGAATTTTAATCCAGGCAGCTGCACACAGAAATGCACCACATCCAAATTATTAACTCGTTGCTACAGTGGATATGCCATAGCTATTTTGGCAGTGCCCCTAGATAGTATCAATATTCATAAGCCAGAAATAAAGTTCTTATAAACCATGAGGAACACACTAAAATATCCCTTTGCCTTTCAACACTTAAGAGAGAAGTTTGCTGATGCCCTGCTCTACTACAACCACCCAGCTCTGGAGCTGCAGACAAGCTCTGCAGCCCTCTACAACTGGGACTAACAGCAAAGTAATAATTATTCACATCAGAGATGCTTTGAGTCCTCTCTGATGACTATACTGCACTGATCACTGCTCACGTAAGGGGCTAGCCATTTTTAGGACTGGACGGCCACAGCTCTTTTGCTCTCCCAAACACCCAGCAACAAGAAATCAGAATGCAATGATGACAGTGAAATCATTAGAGTGGCTTGATTTACAGGGAGTCTTTGGCTGAAAAAGGAACCTTCTTGACTTCTTATTAAACTAGATTTAGGGACACTTCAAATCCTCAGTTGTCTCCCTGCTGCTGAATAGATGAAACAATCAGATTCCTGATACATCCAGAGTTCTAGGGTCAATTTCTATGGTCAACTTTACTGTAAATTTATAACAAGAAATACGGGATATAATACTGCTATTCCATGCCAAAGGAAATAACTGAGGAAAACAGTCCTCCCCTTTTCAGCAAACTATTAAATCAGCAGATTGTAAGCAGAATTCCTAAGGGAGCTTGATGACACACTGAAACATGCTGAATGAAAAAGGATGCTGCCCAGTGTACAGCAAGCACTGAAGCCTTTCCTGTTGCTAGTCAAGTAAATGACTGGAATAATGGCAGGTGACAGTAACCAGTGATCATCAAACATTAAGCTCTGGTCTTAACTCAAGCATGTTACATAGCTGCTATCACTGCTGTTCTTCTCACATGCCCTGTCATTAATGATAAAATGGACCCCATGGAAGCCATGGTTTAAATGTTGTTAACAGCATTTCAGAGGGAATTCTTGTGACAGCAGAAGTCAGCTCTTCCATCTGGCCCATTTGAGAGCAAAACTGAAATATTTGCTCAGACTTCAGAGGGTCATTTCAGTATAGAAGAAGATAAAAGCAGGAATCTTTTACAAGATGAGCTAGCAAATCAAAGCAAAAAGGGATTCCACTCACTGATAATCCAAAAGAAAAGAGACAGTTATAAGACAAATACAACACTGTTTGTTCTAGGCAATGTGCTTGTATCTCTTGCCAACAAACTATATACTGGTAATTAAAACATAGATCACTTCATAATAATATAAAAGAAAAGAGAAATAAAATATTATTTCCTGCAAAAGCCAGTGGTAACTACAGCACCATGGACACTGCACTCAGTGTTTAGCAGCACACTTTATTTCAAATATTTCAAAGCAATCAAAAGCATCCATTTCAATCATTCAGAAACACCCATCTGTTATCATATCCTCTTGATCTGGAAACTATTGAAAAGCCCTGAATATGTTTGCTTAATTATTACATCTATTACGCTGTTTAACAAGGAAGGGCTTATTTTTAAAAACACCTTCACCAGTGGAGTCTCCTTCTTACTCCTAATACAATCTCTAAAGGCTCTGTACCACATTAAAGATGTTGGTGGAGCAGTGAAAATGAAGCTGATGTCATGACACAGAATTTTTTCAGGATGAAAATACACTTAATAACAAAAATGAAGTGCTTTTTTTTTTAATGTAAAGCTTTCCTTTAACTGGAAGCCCACTGTACAAAATCTAAGATCACATCAGTATGTCACTGCAGGAAAACAATTATTCTATATGTATATAGACAAACCCAATACTTAACTAATTAAAGGCATTTTTAACACCCCAGTTATGAGGTACATGAAACACCTGGGGAAGAGTCATTAAAACATCAAGAATTGCTGTTATTTTGATACAGACAATAACAGGATGACAAATACACCATGTTAGCTGGTGCTTACACCCAGAAATACATGCAGTCAGCTGGATCAACTGAAATGAAGCAATTGTACAAACACAGGGCAACAGCGTCTTGGCAACTGAGACTCAGCCACAAGTGGCATCGATTTTCCACTGCTTTAAGATGCAAATAAAACAAAAGATCCAACACAGTGAAATGGAACAGGAGACAATTGGGGAACACATAGATTAGAGAGAAATAAAGCAGTGAGAAGTCCAGAGGAGAGGGGTGGTATTGCTGCAGTCCAGTTTTCTATTTCACTTTTACAACACAACAGACCACTGCAAGCATTAAAATGAAGGGCCAACAACACGCTGTGTACTGCATTCTTTAAACTGTTACAGATCATTTATAGGCTGTCCTGTTTGAACATCAGGCCTCAGTGTCCTTTAATTATTATTTTTGTTTCCTCAGAGGGGACAGTAGTTAATTGATACAGTAATCTTTCTTAACGAAAGATTTCCCATTAGCAATTCCACAGAAGTAGGGCTACACTAAATACAATGGTTATTTCTAAACAGATTTAAAATAGAGTCAGACATATGTCCTGCAAAAGAAACCCCACACCTGCGTTTTTATTATTGGACACAGAACCAGTCCTATTAAACTAAGCGAGAATATCCACCTGCATTTACCAAAAGAGAACAATTTTTGCATAAACAAGCAGGGCTCTGAGACTTTAGGCCTCGAAGCCTTAAGCTCTTTATCACAAGGGTTGAAAGTTGGCATTTACTTCCAGGACAAGTGAGGAAAAAAACCCTCAGCCTCACTGGTTTTTAAACCACAAGGATGCCAAGTGTTTGCTTGTCAGTACCACAGTATGTGTCCCACTCTTCTGACATATTTGTGCTGCCTGTCAAAAGGAAATGTTTTTCATACTGTCGACTAAAAGCCACTTTCTAGTTGCATGTCTCAAATTAACTGTGTAAAATTTACTTATGTATTCATGACTTGCAAAAATTAGTGTTTATTCTGGAGTCACCTTTCTGTGATTAATGGATAAGTTAATGCACATGTTGCAATAAATATATAATTGACCAGGAAATAATTCCACGAATCCCAAATCCATACATCCTCAGGTCAAGTCTTTTACATTATGCTTCCAATTCTGAAAATATCTTCATGTTTCTGTTTCTCTGATAGTGTATGTATTGCTTTTAAGACCTGAAACTAGATATATTTGCACTTAATTTGACTTGTCTATACTATAGCTGGTGCTATAATTTTGTTAAATACTTGGGTTTAGACTCCGTATGGTTGCTTATTTCCTCATCAAGAAATCTGGAGTGATCATATTTTATATATATGATGGCTTTAAGAAAATAAAATGCTTCACAACTGGGCACATCAGAACAAAATAATTCATCTGAGGTTTTCCCAGGCACATCATAACTTTCAAGCCTGAATTAAAAACACATATAGACATGGACCTGAAATGACTACCCACTTATTATACAGAAAGTTAGTATGTGGCTTTGCACACAGAGATGTATCTGAAGTGCAATTCGAAATTTGATTCTATATTCTACGCCCATGTGTCTAACAGGCAAGTCCTAGTAATATCTATAACTAGCTCATAAATATTTGTTCCCTTGGACTTTGAAATGAAGCATTTGTCTAAATAACTCATGGAAATGGACTGGTCTTTAGTATCCAGGAATATCATTAATCCAACTGACATTACAAAACACAGTATTTTCACTAACTTTTTGGCAAACCCTTATATCTATAGGCTGATCTGGCACTGTTTAAGGCCTTTTAATTAACTGCATAAAAAGTAAATGCACTCCAAGTGAACAGTTCTCAGGATCTACATTTGGGTATCTATGTTTCAAAGACACACATTTAAATTAATATTTTATCCAGTTTTACATTTAATCCAATTTATTCAGTTTTGAATCCAAACCCAAAGTCTTAAAAGAACCAATGAATTCGATTTTCTTCCTCCCTAGCAGAGACTCGATTCAAGCCATGGGGGACACAGTTTGTAGCATCTCATCGCTAATGACTTAGAGCAAGCCAGGGAAATTTCAACAAGGTTACAACTAAAAATTAAGGGAGTAAAAGAGAACTATATAAGGTACTAAAAGCCTAGGGTGTTCAATTGGTAAGGTTCTTCATCTGAAACAGACCACTTATATTCCAAGGTCTCCCACAAATAGTTAATAGAAAAAAAAACCATCTCAGCTGCTACACGAATCAGACTAAAAGATAATAGAGTGTCTTGTGAAATGTGTCAATGAAAAATAACTAAATAATTCCCAAACCCAGGAAGGATAACGGAAACTTTTAGCACCCAAGCTTATTTAAAAAAAAAAAAAAGCCTGCAATGTTGAGGCAAAATAAAGATTTTTAAAAAGCTACATAGAGAGAACATCTAGATCTGGTTTTGTTGCTCCATTGTTCTCGTCTAAGGCTTGAGGAAATTTATTACTTCCTCCTCCTGCTTGTACCACTAAGAAATCTTCCAGAATACAAGTCTCCTAAATCCTCTGCTTACAAACAGATGTACATTTGGGTGTATCAGATGAAAATGCAAATACCTTTGGGGAGAGGGAAGACCCCTTCCAAGTTTTAGTTTTTTTTAAACAAATGCCCTTCCAAAACGGCTCTAAAAAGTATTTGTGCTTCTCTGCTAACTATACTGTATAGGAAGAAGGCCTGGAAATTGGCAGCAGGCATTTCTGCATGTTTTATACCTCAGAAATACAAGTATGCCAAGAATTTTTATCTGTGGTTGCACTGCAGAAATCCTCAGATTTTTAGAGGGGAAGAAATTGTTTCATTCCTCTGCTAGAGGATATATAGTGGATACTGCCACACATCTACTATGGCAAATAACAAATACTTTTCAGGATTTTGAATTAAATCAATGACAGAAGATTTATTTTTAAAGGCAATAGAAGAAACATCTGCTGCAACTCTCTTTTCTTTTTCTTTAGAATAATCTGAGAACCTGTAGATAACATTTCAGCATAAAAGACAAGCGGAAAATCTTTGTTCAAAAGGAAAAATAGCAAAAAAGCCTCCCCCCAAACCTACAGGACTATTTCAGGTAATTTTTTTTATATGCAACAAAGCAATAATAATGATCAAACAGAGTTTTCCTTCCAGTGTAGACCATCATTTGACCATTACAGAAGGTGCTGCAGAAATGGAGAGACCAACTAGCATTTAAAATTTGCATTTTACAGCTATTCCACTGGAAAATGTTGGAGGGAGTAATAGAACTCTCACCAGGCAAGTACTCCCACATGCTGTCTCCACGTAAAAATCTCGAGGCTATCAGCCACCAGCTGCCCAGAGATGTGAGCTAAAAGCTAAAGCCTTGTGTCCCAGCCAAGTGAACTTGCCTTTAGGTCGGCATGAAAATTTACTGGCACTCAGAACAGGATACACCAACCTCAAGGTGAAAAGTGTTTGACGCAAATATCTGAGATACTTGGGCCCTATCAGCTCCTCCCACCTGAGCTGCCTTTTCTCGTCTAAGTCAGCCAATGCACCGTTCAAGAGCCTGGACTTACTGTGAGATGTGAGTGATTGGGGTCAGCAGAGTCTCACCCTCCAGGTCAAGCTCATCGGCAAAGCTGCTGGTCCTGATGAAGGGTCCTGTGTTCACATCCAGGAACGCCGGGCTCTTTTTGACTGTGAAAACAACACGCAGATAGCAGTTCAAGCAATAGCATTTCACTGCTGCTCATTTGGACCTCTGAAATACTGTATATTTTTAAAGAATATTGAAAACAAAAGTTGCTAACAAAATTGCACATACCGCGGAGTTCATGAAAAGCAAAATTTTAACTCTTCTTCTGCCCAAAGCATTTCAACTTCTGGTGAAGGTTTAAAACCAATATTTTATTCTTTTTTTTGTTCATACTCCTGATACACTAGAATGCTCAGAATCTATATGACAGAGGGCTTCATGCACTATTAAATTTCTTGTACTGTATCAATTCCGTTGTAAATGGACCACTCCTCTACAGCAACAGCACGAGTGCAACTCGGTGACAAGAAGAGTTCCTTTTTAAATCATCTCTGCTTCATGCTTTAGTTCATAATAACAGATTCTGAGGTGTAATTGCTGCCACCAAGATCTAGAAGCAAGGCCTAGATCTAAAAAAAGAGCCCAGGCATTTTCCTGGGGAGCAGCCAGCTCCTGTCAGACACTGAGACAGTTTGCTGGTTCCCTCTCACACAAAGGCACGAGGCCACCTCGTCTTTGGGCTCACACACAGGACAGGTGGCAAGAATGTCCAGTTCATCCACAATGAGGTCCTTTCTGGGAAGGTTGATGCACAAAACTTCAGATATTGAAAGGTTTACTAGCAAAGTTACTTGCATATCATCACTTTCACGGATCCAAGAAATTAGGGAGAGTGTTACAGTTTTAATTTTTAAACTGAGGCTCTCAAATTCTGTCAGATACTAACTTTAAGTGCTTTTTCCAACATGGCCCTCACCTTTGTTAGAGAAGCCACAACATTTGCATATAAATAAAACCACTGGTGGGGTTTACATGACTGTAAATACATTTACAGAAAATAAAACTTGGTAACATTCCATATAAATCATAGGTAATTGTGACAAGTCCACAGAAACCTTTGTCTGTCCAACTGGCCGGAATATTCAATAAAATAATGATAATTTATGAAAACTCTACTGTATTAAATAAAATACTTTATAACATAGCAGTAAATAATGCCCTGCCAAAACATCACACAAAACCTAAAGAAATATAGCAGAAATAAATAACTTAAATGTAGCCAATATCTTCTGAGAATAGAAATGAGGATATCAGGAAACAATTATTTTATTGTAATGCAACCATTTTACTCAGGTAATTAGGTATTTTCGTATGGCAGAAATGGATTTGAACTTTAAAAAAACCAAAAAGAAACAGAAGAGAAAGTATTATTTCATCATTAAGCACATGGCTGTCCAAAACTACAACACGAAATTCTCTGTACTCCAGAATTTGTAATAGGAAAGGATGACCTCTAAAATCACCATTTAAAATAAATAAATAAACAAATAAGTAGATAAATAAGACAACTGCCAGGAGATACATTTATTATAAGCAGAAGCCACTTGCAGCACTTAAAAATGAAAATTTTGTAGTTAGTTTTAGCAAGCATTAGCTTCTGGTTTTGTTTTTAGTGTCATACTAATATTATAGTATCATACTATTTAATCACTTTGCTGTAGCTGTCATTCAAAAGAGTGGCTGTGAAACAAGCAAAATAATTCCAGATAGAGATGTGGAGTGAAATGTCTTTCACACAGGCTTCTTTGGGCTTTCACTAAATTAATTTTCACTGTTTTCATTTTTACAAGACTTAAATGAAACTTTCCCAGTTTCTAGCAAACAAAAATGATTTTGTTTTCCTGATGGCAAGTGATAAAAACTGCTGAACCTAAAGCCATGTAACGTGTTTGCTGATCACTGTGCTCATGAGAGAAACAGTCCACACCAGACACAAGTGGGTCTGCAGAAAGAGCCACTCTTGGATCAGTCACAGCTATTGCTTTTCAGTTTCCTGGGAGGGGAGAGGAGGACTGGCACAATGATAAAAGAACCAGAAGTCAAGACTGGGCCTCAGCCTATTTGAAAGATCTCTTATCTGAGCACACAGTAGTGAGGAGCTGATTAGTATGAGGCAAATATGGTATCTCCTTCCCTCTATTTTAGAAATTTCTGAGATCATCATAAATAAGAAAAGAGCATGGCCTTAATGAGAGCTTCTCTGCCTCAAAGTGCCTTGAAACAGGGCTCAAGCAGAACACCAGGGAGCTCTTTTTTTTACTGATAAAAATAGCTTCATAGCCATTAGACTTTGGACAAGTCTTTCTTACAAAGCAGTGTTAAAAAATACTAAAAAAAGACACAAAACTTCTAAATATGAAGGCTAAAGAGAAAAAAAAAGGAAAGCTTTAGACATTAATTTTCAGTGTATAATAATGAGTGAAAAGACACAGGAAACAGGTATATCAATGAATGTTTGCTATCATTCAGGAGATCCTCAGCTTTATTTTCTCTATTTTTTATGGGTAGCAGCACAAGTATGGTGACAGGCACAACTATTCAACTGATGATATGACCAAGTACTACTTTGAAATGGCAGAGAATACACTCCCCACAAAATGAGAACTCCTGCTTTAAAACAGAAGTTCTGAACTTTTTGGAAACACTCAAGGTTGGGTGGGGCTCTGCTCAACCTGATCTAGTTGAAGATGTCTCTGCTCATTGCAGGATTAGAAGCCTTTAAAGGTCCCTTCTAAAGGAAACCATTCTACAGCTCTGTGAATTTTCAATCAAGGATTATAAACAAAATAACGAGAAATTGCTGATGTTTTTCTATACTATGAAGACAACAATTTAATATATGATTTAACATGTATGTAGATGTTTTTCTGATAATGGACTACTCAGCTAGAAACACAGAAAATATTTCACCCTTCCTCTTTTGTAAGCACAGACAAAAAATTTGAAACACTTAAAGCATTCTTTTCATGGAAAAATCTGAGTTGTAACTAATGCATTTAGAAAACACCTCTGGCACTTCTGCAGAAAATCCCTTTTCATTTTGTTTAAACATTTGAAATTTACAACTTAACAACTTCCAAACTCAAAATTCTACTAAAACACCTATGCTCTTTTTTGAAACCAGCTCTATAATCTTTTGTGCCACAGCAGACAGCTGCAAAGATTTAGTAATTAACAAAGGTGATGAAACATGATGGAACAATGAAATATCATGAGCTTTACCTGGAGAGGAAGGAGCGCTGGAAGACTGCTGGTCTGTGGAAAAGGATGGCCAGGAGCGCTGACAATCTGAGTCAGAGTGAAGATGCACATGAGACAGAGACAGGAGAGGAGAAAAAAAAAAAAAGAAAAAAAAAAGAAGAAAAAAAAAGAAAGACATTCCAGACAGACAGCTAAGGAGATGCAGACATACCTAAAATTTAGTATGTTCTACCTGACACAAAATTAAAAATACGGTGGGAAACAGTTTGTGTGAAACTGTACTAGTGTGCATTCCCTGTTGGTAGAACATTCAGTCACCACTGGGGAGGCATCACTGCTTCTCCAAGCCCGTTCTTCGTGGCAGTGTCAACTTTCCTCCCTACAGCCCAGTCTCTGTTTGCCCCTTTCCTCCAGACTTCAGGGTTCCTCAAGACTTCCCCTAAGTGTCCAAGCTCCCATGGGCCAGACCTCTCTTGCTCTAGTTCACACTGTCCACAGAGCAGCTCTCTCCTGGTCAGATTTCAGTGCTGTCAGGTGGACAGGGCAGTTCTGAGATCCATGTTTAAAGCTTCCAAACACATCCCATCAAAGTTTTTGAAGCTGCCCACTTCAATCATTTAAACCAAGTGCCTGCCTCAAGGTGAATTTCTTGGGGAAATGTTTCAGGCAAGCAAGAGGAGTCAGTGATGAGAAAGAGTCTCAGCAGAACACAATCTTTACATTATGTTTAGTTCTTTTGAACAGCATTAACCTAATAATAACTATTTCATTAAGAGCTGCCTGTGAATTCACACACTTGGACTGAGTGATATTTTTCAGAAGTGGTGCCTTACTTTTATGCAGTGAGAAAAACTCTTAAAATAAAAATGTATTGGAGTAAAAAAAAATCAGGAAAAAACACTCATTTTGCAAGTGTTCTCTCAGTGCTAGGCACATGTCCTGGTTCCAGCCAGAACAGGGTTAATTTTTACAGTAGCCAGGAGGGGCCATGGCTCCTTGGGTTTTTGCTGAACTGATGATGCCAGAAGAAAGGAGGGAGAAAAAGCTGGAAATCTCCGGTTGCACAAGGATACTGGCAGGGAAGCCAGATGAGGGATCCAGGAGTGTGAAGATTGAAATAAAAGTGGGCAGCCCAAAAATTTACTGAATGTGAGAAAGCAGCATATGGATATGTTACTAGAGCCTTTCTAAGACCAAACTAAAGTTGAATGAGCATCCCTTATGCTTGTACTTTCCAGTTTCTTGTTTCTGAGATTTTGACTTGGCAGCTCTGGTTTTCTGTATAGGTAATCTTTTTCACAGTAAGTAAAATACCACTCTCTCCTCTTTCTTTGAGCTGCTGTGAGAACAGTGTTAGGTGACCTCTCAGATCCACTGAGCTCAGGCTGCCTGGCTGGGAAATAGAAACTGAACCTATGATGGCTGTAAAGCTCCTCTGATATTTCCCTGAGATGAAGGAACTTCTTGTTCACATAAAACAGGTGACTTGTTTGGTGGCTTTCGCTGCACTCCTGATCTTGTTCCACCATGTCCATTCCCAGCACAGATGGACCTCTTGGAATTGTGGAAACTGGGAAAATCAAGGATTGATCAGGGGGAGTCAAGGAGATTCAGTGTGGTTTTCCTGTTTTAACACCTTAATTGCACCCGTATTCCATGTGGGCTCAGGGTGAAACTGAACCTTGCAGTTTCAGACAATTTAATCCGAGCCTGAGCATCCTTGCCCTCGATCACTGGAAGGAAGCCTCTGCTGTCTGTAGTGGATTCAGGGCAGCAAACTTACAGGTGGCTCATAGAACTCTCACTAAATCACAGAGGTCTTTTGCCCAGACCAGGCTCTAATGCTACAGTCTTTGGGGAACACTCAATGGTTAGGAAAGTGCCTAAGTAAGCACATTAGAAACATCACAAGACTACATGGCTGCTTAAGTGATCACAGCAACCAGACAAACAGTAAAATAAATTATTTAATTTATGGGTCCCCATCTGTTCACAAATACCTGCAGCACATTTTTCCAGGAACAGATGCATGTACTTCAGAATGCACAACATTAGGGGGCCAAATCTGAAGGTTTTCTTCCATCCTCATATAGTTATTTAGAAATTAATTCGCATCATATTCTTAGATAACCACTGGATGAATTACAACTTATTTATAAGAAAATTATCTTTTTCTATTGGTTATATATACATGAGAATTTTTTCTCAACTATAAAAAATCATTAGAGGTCATCTACTTCTATAAACGAGTGCTCGCTTTCTCTTTGTAATGAGACTGGGTGCAATTGTGATTACAAGTGTGAGAACGTGCATTTTCTGTCTGTCTAGATCTCCTTGGCTGCAAAAGATTTCTTAGAAATTATATGGCACTAGACACACATGAAAAGCACTGCAAACATTACACTGTCACAAGCTGGCATGCCATAAATAGAATTATTTTCCTCAACTTACCAAGCAATTTTAATATTCCTGTTTTTCCTGTATACTTGTAACAGTTTAGAGAGCAGAACACAGATAAGAAAGAAAAAAGATAAGTGTCAGAAGAAATTAGAGAACATACATTTACTGAAAGCTATAGAGCTGATTTTTGAAATGGCAGTAGTAGGCTGCCACCAAATTGTACTGTCCTTAATCAGCTTAGAAATTTAGTGATAAAAGGTGGGACGTTACAACTGTTAAGTATTTGTTCTGTCATTTGATTGTTTTGAAGAAAGGTGTCTGTACTCAAATTCTGAGACACACACTAAGCTCAGTACTTGCCCACCTTTTAGCAGCTATGTCGTTTCTACCACCAGATGCAATTTGCAACCATTCCTTAGCAAAGGCCAAGAAAGAGTGGAAGAGCATGAATGATGCAGAATAACACAACACAAGCACACCAAAAAAGTACAAGGAAGGTAAGACTTTCTGCTTGAATTAAAATATGCCCAATGCCAGCCCATGTTGCTGTCTTATTTAAAGCCCATTAAATTTATTCATGTCAGCCAAATTTTTGAAGAGAAAAGATAGAAGTACTTAAGGTATCTATAATCAATAAAACATACCTTAAAAATCAAACCTTGCCCTTGTTGCCAAAATTTGAGCAATACACATTAAAAACTTCCAATAAAAGTACATTTGTAAAAATGCCACATTGTAAATTCAGAGTTATTTTGGAATATCATTACAGCAAAAGCAAATATAAATAAGCTATTAATCATCAGGTGATTATCAATGTCCTGTATTCTTTTTCCTCATACTGTACCATTTTTTACAGTGACATTTAATATAGATGGATCCACATTTATCTTAAGTACTTCTGCTTTCAAAACTTGATTTACAGCCTACTCCACTCAGCAGATGGCATGAGCACATGATGGTTTCATGTAGCAGACTAAGTTTGGTGCAGCCAAGGTACACCAATCCTTTCTGGTTCAGGTACAAGCACAACAGTAACACATCCTGGGTAAATTTCAATGGAAAAACTGATGGCTAATCCCTGTAATTTCAATCAGTAGCAGAATTGGGAATGTATGCACCAGTCTAAGAGTCATTAGCTCTTCCAGCAGGCAGAAATGAGAAATGATTTGTCTGCAGTGGAGCATGCTCACTAAAGCAATGGTTAAATCTCACCCGGACAAGCCAGCAATCAAAGGCAAAAAGCAAAGTATTCTCGCTTTGGAATGACAAGAGCTTGTTCTGTCCTTCTCTCCTACAGATACTAAAAAGGACCTGTGTGCAAATCTGATCATAGAACTCATCACAGTTACTGGCATTTTATAATGGAGCTTCTTACCAGAGTTTTCAAATGGTTCAAAACTGAAATCAGGTTTCCTGTCCTCTGTCACGTGGTCATAAGTGATGTGTGGTATAGCCAACATTCTGTCTGGAGAAGAAGGCCCATTGTCCTTGTCTAACTTAAACTTCTTCTTTTTAACCTAAAAAAACCACATAAATTAAATTATTCAAGCCAAGTCACACAGAGCTGTTTCTTCAGTGATGCCTTCAATAATAATGCAGTCCCCAATGAGCTATAACCAATTAAAAGAGTGCCTGACCAGTTACATTTTTCATGATGCTATACTGTGTTTCTCATTATGTTGCCCCCCCATTGTGCCAAAACTGGCTAATCACTAGATTTCTGCACATTGTCATTTCCAAATCCCTTGCCTGCAGTAAAAAAAAAAACAAAACAAAAAACCTACTAGTTATGCAGCAGCTTATATAAATCAAACTATTCTACAATATCTTTACTATTTTATGGATGCAATAAATCACACCTTCAGCACAAAGCCAATGGATATATTGCTACTGAACTCAGATGAACCTTGGAGATACAAGGGAAGATGTTTGCACAACATCCTCTCCTGGTGTACTACATTATCTAAAGATTCTGACAAAGGGTTTTTGTCGCTGTATTTTAAACAAAAAAAATTCTGAACTTACGGAATCCTTTGATATGACAATACTACTGTATGTAGGCACAAGATGTCTTTACCACGAAACCTTAGAAAATCCCAAAATCAATAGCTGAGAGAAGTAGCAGTTTTGTTGGTTTTCATTTGTTTGGTTGGTTTTCATTTGTTTGGTTTTTGGTTTTTTTAACCAATTAAAAGTTACTATTTTGGAAATGGTGATTTTCTCTTTTTCCCCCCTTTCCTTATAGTTTCCTTATAGTTTGCCAAAACATCAATGGCAAGTTACTGACTGATGGCCCCGAGTTAGGTCATTATTACTCTTTTCCAAACCCCTAGGTCCATTGAAAAAGTCAAGCTCGGGTAAATGAAGCAAATCAACTTATAGTTTATAATGTTTGTATACTGAAACTGTCAAAACTGAAATGTAAATAAAAATTTGAAAACAAATAATAATCTGTAAAACAAGCACAAAAAATAGTCTCTAGAGAGTAAAAAAACTCAATCTAATTTAAATTTTTTTAATTACTGTAAGGGAAAACATTAGTTACTGATACCATCACCGATTTCTTTGGTTTTGGACTGGGTGACAGCAAATGATAATTCCTGGCAGGTTTTCGAATGTATATTTTCCACGTAGAAGAGTCTGGGTTTTCTGCAGCGTAGCATCTCCATGCAGTCTGGAACAAATGTTTTAAGCAACAGGATAATTAATCAATCAGATTAGTAGCCCACTGTACAAAACAGTAACTTCCAAGTAGCGTGTCAGTCATTCTTTATTAAATCGTATTCTTGAATTTGCCCTCTGGAAACAAACTCAGCATGGTTTAGAACCTTTATTTAGTAAATAGAAACCACATAGTTAGAACTGGGAAACCACACAGAAAGATCGGTCTTTTCAATTGCAACTTTTGTTCTCAGTAGCAGCAAACAAATAATGAAAGAGAACTCTAGACTGGACTCAAAAAGAGGTTCAAATGTCATGTTCTGCCCCAATTTCCCCACCTGACTTTAAGTATTTTGCCTACTGCATCCTGTGCTACAGGCTTCTGCTCAGAAAAAGACAGAAATTGTTCTTTCCTGCCTCACAAAAATACTACCATAAAAAACCAAACAAACAAACAAAAACCAAAAAAACAAAAGGAATTGTGATGTGGTCAGTAGGGCTATACTATATTCATATGAAGAAATGAAATTGAGAGCACAACAGAATCGTACCAGTGGTTAACCAGGAGCCAAAACCCAAACCCAATCCTCCCTCTTGCCAGCCACCAGTGGTTAAAGTCCCATGTTCTAAGACAAAAGGGAGGAAAAGCAGGGCTAGGAAACAAGACCAACAAGAAACAAAACACTACTGCATTCTCTCTTAACTGTGTAAGTATATCAGAATTAATTAATAATTCATCTCCAAATTAAAAAGGCAGATCCTCACTTACTACATGAAGAAAGGACACACTTATACACAAACAGAATCTAAAGCAGGGAAGGCCAGAAAACCCTAGATGAAAGAAACAAAGCAAGGCAGAATGAGAGAGGAAAACAGCAGTTGGAAAGTAAAGGATCAGACAACCACCAGATAAATCCCTCCATGATTAACAGAATAGTGGAAGAAACAAACGGCCTCTTAAAGAAACCAAGAAGGAACACAGGGAAAGAAAATCACTCATCTGAGCTGTTCTCTTGTGTTGTACCTACTTTGTAAACATCTTGGTTTAAGGCCAATCTCTTTATTAATTATTTGTAGAGCACTTAGTAAATCTCAGAAGTGTGAGACTATTAGTAAATCATAATCACAAGTATTAAGAACAGATACCCAGCAACTCATTGTCTGTTCTCTACTCCTCCTTAACATTTCTGATGGAGCCAAGCACAACATTCTGGACATGCAGTCTCAGGCGTCCCAATAATTTGGTGTTCATTTCCCAAAAGAATCAGTGGGAACACTAAAAAAATCCATTCTTTACAAAACCATACCATGTGAGTCTCAAGATTTTTAGCTAATCTCTGGCTATAACCAGGGTCTTTTTCACATTAACTCTGGGACTGTTTAGTTTCAAGCATAAACTTTACAGTTAGCTACTGTTTCCATAAAGATCCTGACCTGGAAATCCACATTCACTCATGAAGCTAGAGAAGTAAGTCATACGAGAATGCAAAAATGATACGGCATTCATCAAGTTTCCTTTTAAATTTGATCTCTGTGCTTCTAAAGCTACGTGCAGATACTGAGTAGAGGGAGGAAAAGCTGGAAAAACCTAGAATGAAACAATGCTAATGCTTCTCCAGGGTGCAATGCTGGCTCCAATGAAGTAAAGGATAACACCTCCTTGACCATACTGACACTGAATTGCAACTGCATTTGTAACAGGGGGATCGATATTTTCCTGCCTGTTAGACATCCTGCATGAAAAGACTGATTTCACAGAATGCCACTGGTTCCCAGCCACCTATTCTAGAGCTGAAAAGTCCAAACGAGATTTTCCTATTTAAGATTCTGACTTATTTCTCTTAAATGAAAGCATATTTGACATTTGTCTTTACAAGCAACAATGTATTTTTTAAAAGCACAATTCTACATGAGGCCTCCTCTTTGTTTTTTTTCATTACTACAAGTGTAACATCTCATAACATCTTCCCTGGGGAAAACTGTTTAATAATTACAGGATAACTCTCAGTTTGGATTTTAACCAGCTGAATTATACATTTTACACTGATTTAGGAATGTACTTTTCTGCTCATCAGTTTACATTAAGGATTAGATTTCCAGAACTTCCATCTGTAACTCCTGTACAGCTTTTAATGGCAATCAGGGAGGGAAAAACTGACAACATCTCAGGAAAAAAACAAACCCTAGTATAAATAGAAAGAAATGACAGTATGCAAGATGCAAGAACTCAGTACCTGTATGAGTGAGGCAGCAGCTGGAATTTGACGGTTGAAATGCTTCTGTCTTTGTTTCTGTTGTACCTTTAGGGCAAAGCCTGAACCAAGAATTCCCTATGGAAAGAAAACACACCTTTTTTTGTTTTAAAGGTGGAGGGAAAGAACCACACATAAAATTGCCAAATTATGTTGTGTTAATAAACTTCTATTCAGCATCATAAAACCCAACTAATTATTTAGAGGAAATGACTTAACACAGTGAAATTTTTAGTTTCAGTTATTATTACTTGCTGAAGCAAACTGTGAATGCTATCACGCCCTGATGCAAAGCCTGCAGGACTCAGACCCAAAAGAGGAAACAGAAATTATATTTCATACCCTCTAAAAGTCTCACAAATGCTTGTGTAGGGGAATGACAGAATAGGGAAAAAAATCAACCTGAGGGGCTAAACTTCACTATAATGACAAACAAAGCTTTGGCAGGGCATGATATAAGTCAATAGACCTTTTAACTGTGGTATGGTAATTTCTATTTCCGTATGTTAATCCATGGTAGGAGTGAGGAAAAAGGATGAAGAAGAGAAAAAGGAATATTTCAAAATGGTCAACTGAGTTCAACACAAACCCATCTAATTCACTCTCAGGACAAGGGACATGGACTAATGGCACTGGGTGGTGTGAAACCTGAACTAGACTCCAAAGTAAGGAGCAAGCCATTTATGTGGTCATTTGCACAGCTATAGACATGTTTAACATAAGCTTTAGTAAAAGGTAAAAATGAAATAGTTTATAAATCAGCTTACATGATTACACTTACTCAAGGAAGGCATAATTTTTTTTCTACACATAGTAGAAGGCGTCAGAGCAGCCAGGGATCTTGGCTCAACATCTAAGAACTATATTAATCATCAAATATTTTGAAAGGAACATGAAATGCCCTTCCTATTATGTTCATTTAGTAAAGATCAAGGAGGTGATGATGCTCAAACACCACATATTTGGGAAATGATGGATCATTGCCCGATCCAGAACCCACACCAGTTGCGTTTAGCCACTACAATTACCTTGACTGTGATCTCAGCCAGATCCTCTTACTTAAACCACCAACACGACAGCCTGCAATAGAGCTTCAAACCCCAAATTCCCCCTTGGGCCAACTCACAGAAACAACAACATTCAGTAAGGAAAATCCCACTGCTGAAGGGGTGATTGTTGTTGTTCTACTTCAACAAAGATTATGGCAATCTGACAGGTAAACATAAAGCATGGCTGTGAAGGCTGGGCTGCTACACAATCATTTCTGAAACAGTTTTGCTGGCATTCAAGTCTGATTAAAAAAAAAAAACAAACCAGCAAAACAACACCTCACAGCACCACTCTTCAGGCAAAAAAAGTATTTTTTGGCATTTTCCATACCGATAATTTTAATTATCTGATTTCTCTTCTAAAATAAAAGTGGGAGAGATCAGAATGAGGAGAGGGAAATATATGCTTTAAAGGAAAACTGATGCTGAAGAGCTTTAAAAACTACATTTAATTATCCTCCTCTGCAAAAGGTTATGTACCTTTAAAGTAGGCAACTAATTTTATAAGGTCACTGGAGCTTTAGTAGCTACTATTTCATGCTGTGAAGAATTTTTTGATCATCCCGACATAAAAGTATTCTTATCTATTCTGTACCATCCCCACCACTTCTCCATTACAACTACACAAACATCTGCTAACACAACTGCTCGTGTCACCGAACTGAAAACATAAATATTTAAACAGAACATTTCAGGTGGCACAAACATTTTAACAGCACAATTCAGGAGTATTGCTAAATTTATGAGAAACATACCCTTAACTACCCTTGGCACTGAATATTTGGGTTTTCAAACCACAGTCCAAGTTTTGCTGATTTTGAATTTACCCTTGGTACTCAAGTGCCTTGTTTCTTGTTTGAAAGCACTCAGAAGCCTGTTTTCAGTGCAAACAAAGTGCCATAACAGCTTTAAACGTCATGTCTAGGTCACATTTGAAAACAGGACTTTGGCCATGGACAGATATTAATTTTGTGAATAACTGGATCAGTGTCCCTGGCTGCTGACTGGTGTCTTTCTGCCAGTGACAGCTTTTTGGAAGTTTTCTAGAAGAAGGATGTGCATGAGAATTCTCCAGTTCACCTTGGACCCAGTTAGTTGAGTAAACTATGAGTGAATGCCTTAAAAAAACCAAATCATTGTTAAATCATTGAGTCCAGAAGTAATTAGCAATAATTTCCTTCACACTTCTGAGATAGGCAGGAAAAAGTACTTGTAATTAAACAACTCTTACTCAAAGACAAATATTTCTCAAATCTAGTGCTGCATACAAAAAGCACTGCATATTTACTTAGCTATTTCTAGAAGCTCTTTTTTTTCTACAAGCTACATACATTTCAGCTACAATAGAGAAGTTTAATACAAAGCTTACATAACACCAGGTTAAATGAAAGTTTAAAGAATCAATAACAAAGGTTCTCTCTCATGACTAATGAATCAACATCGAATTGTCACAAAAGTACAGGATAACCTACCGCAGGCAGTGCAAAAAATGAGATTGCAAACACTGAAAAACAAGATGCAATTGTCTTTCCTATCCAGGTCTGTGGCACTTTATCTCCATAGCCAATAGTTGTAACAGTCACCTGCAAAGAGAAATACCAAGGGCATTACAGCAAGTATTAACATGGCACTTTGGGGTTGTTGCTTTCTCTTCCTTTTTAATTTATTTCAAAGAAGCATTAGCTACATTCCCAACTCTCCCACTGTCAGCCCGTGTGACACTCAGGAAGGTAATTCTCCCACCTCCAGGTTTGCTTCCCCACCTAATACTGGATGGAAAAACACATAGGAAATTGAATGTGTTTAAAATCCTGCAAAGTAAAACCATTAATTTAAGTCTTCATGGCTGAGGCAACTGTACAGCATATGAAGTTACTGGGACAGGGGTTGCCTGCCCACGTCCAACACTTTCCTTGGGGAAAGGCTGCCAGCAGTTCTGAACTGGTGATTTTGTTTATGGGCAGGAGATGTTTGCTGAGAGTGTCACAGGGCTGTTTTATGGAAAGAGCACACACATACTGTAACCAGGCACTGGGACTGGGGTCAGGCATGAAGCCTTCTAGAGATAACACTGGTATAAATAGCAAGAGGAGCTGAAAATTTTCCATGTAGCAAAGACCCTGAAAACAGTGTAATGAATCACCAATTCATATAAAACACTGAGAGCAGGAACAGATAATTTAAAGCACACACGCAGGAAACATCTGTTGAGTTTGCCTCTCAGAACCCTGAAGTAAAGATTACTACCACAGTGATGTAGCATAACAAGGATTAATAAGACATTATTTGCATGAGCTCAAGGAAAAGACGTATTTGTTTGCAGCAGAAGGATACATTTGGCATCTGAGAGCAATTTAAATTCACCTATGTCACCAGCTATTTCTGAATTTGTAAATTAGAGAGATTTTTATCTGTGACTTTGAGGAAGGCTAACCAAATCAGGGCATGGGAAACCACATGGAGCGCTCAAGCAGCTGAGGCACAGCTCAGTTGTTGGCTGGTCGGATTTTCTTCTGACATTATGGGCTTCAGCTGCCCAGGACACAGATGTTGGTCCCACAGTCACACACACAGGCCATCCCCACCTTGTTCTGAACTGTCCACCCTCTAAGCAAAATCATTATGTGCCATTCAAACACACCACAAAGGAGCAACTTCAGCCGCGTGAGGTGGTGACCTTTATTTCAAGTTTCTCGCCGGTTGCTGATACTCAGAACATCCAAGTACCAGTTTTTAATTTGAATATAAATTTTCAAAATGTGGCCTGTTTCCAAAATTGATTAACGCCCTACAGAAGAATTGTAAGGGTTAGTGAACTACCCAAGTGCTTGTGTCTGTATTCCTGAAATTGTTACTAAAATTTCACTTCAATTCAGGACCTGATGGGAGACAGAAGGGAGATGTTATCTTGTCACCTACATAGGAGGGTGGCTTTAAAAAGAAATCCTAAAGCCTAATTACAATTTCATTTTCAAAAATATGGCATAAAAAAGAAAATATAATTATGGGAAAAGTTATGGCCTCCAATACCTTCTTACAGAAAAGATTATGAGAGAAAATAATGGTTTATGCTTCTGTTTCTGAAAAAATTTATAAATCCTTGTAAGTGAAAAATGTTACCAATTATTTTGTGTTACAGTCTTAAAATCATGTTGAAATACACACAGTAACTAGAAATGTGAAAAGAAATAGGTGCTTCTGAGCTGACCAAAGTATAACTGCAGAATTCATATACATTGAAGTATTGGTCTCCCCTTTCCCACCACATCCCTGCCTGTTCTTTCTGAATTGGTTTATATGAATCATCAGTAACATGAAAAGAGTATTCCCTGTGATGTTTGTTAAGAAGGGTTTTTTAAAAAAACATTTTGGAAATGGGGTTGTGAATCAAAGTGCACATCTAAGTTAACATTTTCCTCTGCCCACATAACTCTAAACCATCTAAAAATGCATTGCATTCTGAAATTACATTTTCTTTTTTCCCCAAAATATATGCTGTTGAAACCTTACATGCCAATTATCTGCCCTAAATCATTTACAGACAGGCTATAACTCCCTAAAGAGCACAATACTAATTTTACAGTTGTAAAATAGGATCCTATAATGGAAATACTGACTCAACTTCTACTCTAGCATAGTAACATCTTGGCATAATGAAATTAAATTGATACAAGGGCTCACACATTAAATTTCATTGAAAAGCAGCCTGTAAAACAATTGCTTTAATTAGGAACAAAATCATATTCATCCATTGACTATTTTAGAACTTTGATCTGATGAACATCACCACAGACTTTGGTATTAAGACTAATGTTTTTCCTATTAAATATGCATCAAAAGTCTAAAGGGGGGAATACAAAGCAAAAACCCACACAGAAAGAAGAAATAGTAGCGTTCGTCAGCACTGAGAAGGGAAAGGATTTTATTTTAGGTTATATCAGGCTGAAGTGAGCACAGGAAACTAATCAGGTAAGTAAGGATGTTCTGTCTATGAAATCCTTGCTGTGTACCTTGGGAAATTTGGACAGTTAAACAGCTGCAAAATACAAGAATGACTAGATGTAACAATATCTACATCTGTACTTTGTAAGTAACACTTTTAAAAGGTTTCTTCACATCTACCCCACAAGACTTCATTGAATGAGAAGAAAATGTAGTTGGAACCACTCATGGAGTTAAAGCTCAGAGATGAGAAGGCAGCTGCAAGACGAAGAGATGCCTTGAAAAAAGCATTTAAAAATACCTTCATCTTTCAACCCCTGCTCCAACAGTTCCTAAACCACTCACCCAAAGAAAAAAACCCAAACACATAATGCCCAAAATCAGAATTAAAAAGAAACAGGATGTCACAGCTCTATAATTGGTATACTTGACTTATAAACCACAAAGAAACTAAAACTGACGTGTCAGCTCCTGTCAAACACTGAAGTCAGTTCTCAAAAGCTTTTTTAAGTGAGAGAAGGGGAAAAAAAGGCTCTGAATAACACAAGATCTGCAAGATCACTTTTCATGAAGCTGTTTTTTAAAATTTATGTGCAACTATTTGATAAATTAAATCAGACTACTTTTAATTTAGGAAAAGTTTTATGCATGTGCAGTTTTGAATGGTATTTCCTATAATTTTTCAGCAAAGTTTTCCCCCAACTTTGATTTCTAATTTACATTTCGCACATACTGATGGGCTTTGCTAAATAGGACATGGTTTTATGTATGCTTAGGAGTAAGCAAACTTGTAAATGTTTTGTTGCATTTGGTCCTTAGCAAGAAAGCCTATCTTCTAAGCTGCAATAATTAAAGTAACAGGAAATCCTTAAGTAAAGCTGTTATTTGCAGAAACTGCTTGATTCAATTCAAAGCAAAAGGCACAGAGAAATATCCATGCATGGCTATATTCAGTAATTGCTTTTGGAAGTAGTGTCCATGATCAGAGAGGCTGTTAGCAGAGTTTTCCTGAAGCATATTTGTTTCAATGTTAAGGTTGGAAATCATGTATTAATTCAGTGCATATCAAAAGAAGAGCTCCTCTGAGTTGCTCTGAGATTGAAATGAATGCTGAAGGAGAGAGGGAGGTGGAGTGAAAACCAATAACAACAAAACAAAAGCCCACAAACAAACACTAAAACCCACAGAACCCTCAGAGACAGTGAGCAGGTCATGCTTTCTGAAAGTGGTCATCTCTGACATATTCAATGACAACATTTATCATACATTTTTAAGCATCTCTCTTTAAAATTCTATTTTGAATGTTTTCCTCATTTTATTGGTCCTGAATCTGTATTAGGTCTTTAAAAATATCGGTCTGGACATGAAGGACAACATAAGCAGACTAATTTTGAATACTGGTGCTGGGGAACTGAAAGATTCATCACATTACATTTATTTTACTTGTTAACACTAAACCTGTTTTTGAAAGACGTACAGATATCCTGCCACTGGCAGAATTTATACAGCTTGCACTGAATTCAAAACCAGCAATAATACAGACAACTCTTTATGCCATAAGGCAACCTTAGGTTTCTTCAAGAAGACCATAACTAATGGCAGATAGCTACAGACCAGAGTTCTCAAGGAAATTCAAATAAAGCCCAGGAGGCCAATTTACATATGAAAATGGAAAAGCAATATAGACTTGAAAATAACAACAATGACAATGAAGAACATCTAATTTCAAGTTATGCACCCTAGGGGTGTGCCTGTAGTCAGCAAAGCACAGCAATATCAAAGTACACAACTCCAGATGCAGTTTATCTGTGGTAACACGGACTTTTTATACAGTTTACTTCAGCTATATTACATATTCTGTTACTGCTGCCCAAAGAACTTGCTTAGCAGTGTACACATAAACTGAGATAACAAAAAAGTACAGTGCTGGAGAGTGAGAAAAGGGGTGTGAAACACTGCCAAGGACTTTTTAAAACATTCTCTACTACGTCAGGTACGTGCACTTTCAGAGAAGTGAGATCACTTATTGATGATGGTGTCTGAGACAGAAGCTGTGAATTATCCTCTTCTGCAGGTTCAGATCAAAATAGGTTTTCATTGACCAGAATTTGTGGTGTTTAAGCAATTCAGAAAATTCTGGCTAAACATAACTGAAACTTGTGAGAAGGTTTTTTTGTGTGAGTTTAAGACCTTTATTTGGAAGAATCCTTGTGACCTCACAGTTATTCATGGAATCATAGACTGGTTTGGGTTGGAAGGAACCTTTAAGACCACCCAGTTCCAACCCCTGAGATGGGCAGGGACACTTCCCACTAGACCAGGCTGCTCAGAGCCCCATCCAACCTGGCCTTGAACACTGCCAGGGGTGGGACATCCATGACTTCCCTGGGCTAACTTCTCTGTCCTAACTTTGCAGAGCTTTTTTCTAGCAAAAAGCATGAAGAATATTACACTATCAAGACATCAGAAATGGATAGACCTGAATCCATCTCAGTTTTGTTCTGTTAAATCTTTTTAGCAGTTAGTGGAAGTGTGTTAGAGCAGAACAAGGACACCTAATTCTGCTTTTAATATTAAAGAAATTACATTGTGTTCGTTGAATGCAGTCTCACACTTCATATGGCATGCTGCAACACAATAGAAGCTATAACAGAGAAAAAATACCATCATAATTAAATGTATTGATTAAATAAGTTTATTGTAATTAGGAAGACAAAATAACTGGCACGCCTATTAACTGAACAATACTTCCCTGAAAAGAGAATATTTCAATATCCTGACAGATCGTGTTGCTTCTATGGGAGGTTTTACTGTATTTTCAGTAAGGCAATCTGGTCTGTCACATACTCAATTTTTAATGGCAACGCCAATGACAGCATGTGTTTTTAAATGCAGCTACATCTGCCACTGTTAATTACTGAGTCATCTGACCACTGTAGTGGAAAATAAAAATGCCATAATGACATGAAAGCATTGAAAAAGCTACTTGACAGAAAGCCACTTGCTCGTGCTACACAGTAAGTCTTCTGGTCCTAGCCTGTATTTAACCATGGCAGACAGCAAGAAGAAAGAATTCTGCAGCAGATCATAGCAGCAAAACAATACAACAAAACAAAACCTGTTGTATTCAAAAAGGGCTACATATGCATTTCAGCACCAGCAGACCTGCAATAAATTTGCTCATCAATAGATCTTTCATTCCTGAAACAGCAAGTGGTGGTTCGTGAAGAAAAGACTATATAAGCAAACACACGCAGAGGTTTATTAAAATATTTCTTAATAAATATTCTTAAATACATATATGTATTTTATTAGTGAAATTGAGGTGTTAGTCCTATCACTCCTATGCAGAAGAATTGTTAGTTAGTCTTCTTTTTAACAAAAAAAAAAAAAAAAGAGAGAAGTAATGCCTTTGGATTTTAAGTGGCAAAGAAAGATCTCTGGAAGATCAGCAGACTTTGAAAGTGCGAGCATGTTATCACTAGTGATGTCTACTCATTTTAAAGCTCTGTAGCGCTTACTGATGATAGTTTGTTTGATTAAGCTAGTAGAATTAAAGCAGATAAAAAGTACAATTGCTTGAGTGCTAATGATAAGGAAAAATATCTCCCATAAAGTATCTTTCTTCCAACTGCAACAGGAAAAGGAAACGGGAACAATTACAGATGGGAAATCCCAGAACAAAATAGCCAACCTTCTATTTGTGTATCATGTGAGAATGAAAGAGGCAATAATTACTAGCAGAAGTAACAAAATTAAAATGTTTATGAAAATATAATCCCAGAATAGAGCTGCCACACTACTAAGTACAAACAACAAACAAAAATAGAGACAACTAGCAATAAAAAGGAGAACGTTACTAGAACTGAAGATACATCTACACCAAAGTTGTGGTAGCCTTAGAAAAAAGCTGAGAAATCTCTGAACAAGATGGTGTGTCAACACAGCACAGACAAATGCTGTGTGAGGATACTATGTGGCTCCCAAAGCAATATAACCACTTTAGAACAGTCCTGTGCCCAGGTTTGTTAAGTATCTTAGATGCTTCTTGCTCAAGAATTAGTCCATTCTGAATAAACTGGGAATTACTGTCACAGGCCAAATTGCAAAAGATAGGTAACTGTTTTAAGGAAAAAACCCCAACCCAACAAAAAGATGGACAAAGAAACCCTAAACACCACCCCTCAAAAAAAAAACTTGGCCCTGATTTAGCAAGACTGTTACCACCTTAGACAGTTGAAGACTACCACGAAAAAGAAGTAATCACTGTACCAGTAGGAAAGACAGGAAAAAGAAATAGAACACGTGTTTCTACATTTTTTATATGTCATTTGATCACTTAAGATCACATAAGACTGTAAAGACCAAATAAAACTAGTGATCTTCCATAGTATTTTTGTAGTGTCACAGAATTACAAAACCAGAAAGTGTATGGAAGCAGTAAGAAGCCGTTTCAAAGCACTGTTCTTACTCCATGCTTGCTTGAATTTTATTCCACACTGGACAATGTTAACATGTGAATGCTATACTTACTACTCCCCACCACAGGGCATCTGCATAGCTGCCAAACTCTGTTTCTCCAGAATCATTTACAGCATCTTTCTCAGCCAGGTATACAAAATAAGAGGAAAAAATCAGGCCCAGAAATCCAATGTAGAGTGTAGTTATCAGCTCCTGCAAAGAGAGTCAAAACAATGGCATTATGGTCTCATTAGGACACTTAAATTTCCTAACACTAATGGGTTATAAAGGATAACTGGAAGAGATGAATGCAATTTCAGCAATTAATAAACATGGACACTCAGTGTTGGCTGTGCAAATTTACAAAAATCCACCGAGCTCAATGGTGACAAAATTTATAGCACTGATGACTTGGTCCAGCACTCCCACTGCCAACAGAGTCAAAACAACCTCTGCACTAGCACGCAGGACTCGTTAACCTTCTGGCCACCAAAAAGTAGTTGGGTAACTTTTTCAAACAGTGCCAGATTCAAAACAACTCCGGAATTTAGACAGATATTTTTGGAAATATTCAGACTAGTTTTCAAAAGTCTCATTTTCTGTTGTTAAGTCCAACTACAAGTCAAAATTTGCCGAAGTGGCAGGGAATATAAGGCAGAACAACCACACTTGGTTAAAATAAATTACTACCTGCCTGCACACTAAATATAAGTGACATCATCAGCATGGCTGCATGTGTGCTGTTCTGAATATAAAGGCTTTGGCATCAGCTGTGCCATTCCTGAGATTGCTCAGACTTACCTGTCTGTGGATGAAGACCACTGACCCCAGCAGCCTCCAGGTACCGCCCTGACGGTCGACATGCAGCATCCGTAAAATCTGCAGGAAACGGATGCCCCTGGAACACGATTTTCAAATTAATGAAGAGACTAAAGACACAAGAGAAGAAACAGAGGTGGAGAAGCGAAGTCTGCCTTCCAGAGGACCATTTTAAGAGACACATAGTATTTAATGTTAGACTTAGCAGAAGTCTAACTGTGTCTTCTCACTCCACTCACCCATCTTTCTTCTTGTTTGTTACAAAGACAGGCTAGATATTGTCCAAGGGAAGGACTGACCTTTGTGATAATGGCTAGTAAAGATAACCCAAGGATTCAGGAATTTTGGGCACAAACTGTAAATGCTCTAGAAATTATTCATCAACTCATATTTGACCTGCTCACCAGGATGGGAAACAAAATACAGAACCACCTAACTAAATATCTGATTTCCTTATCTTTGAGGAATTTCATAGGCAATTTGAACCAGACAGTCCAACAGTACTTTAAAATATTCTTTTTATGGGAGTCACTGCAATCCTGGAGCATGGCTGCAGCCAGTGTGAAGAGCAAAGCACATTGCCACGCATTCATCCAAGAAAACCGAGTGGTGTGACCTTCCTGAGCACAAGGTGGATTCAGTCCATCAGGAATTCACAACCACAGACATTTCATGAAGAGGCAGCTTGAAGATGTCAGAGATTTGAAGCATCAAAGAGTTGCTATGAAACTGAGCTAAGACACTAAACCAGGATTTGGGTAGGACCTGCCTAGCTGGGGAAAGGCGGAAGGAGAATGAGCTTCTCTGTCCCAATTAGCATAAAAGCATTACAACAAAATTTTACTTCCCCTATACTTTATGGGATCACCCACACATGATTGTTGATCTGCTCTATTACATGACACTGGGCAGTGACTCATTTTCTCCTGCAAGAATTGAAACAGGAGGTAAATTTAAAAACAAGAAGAAACCCCACCTTGCTCAGACAGATCTACTTTATTTTATTGCATATAATTACCTGATAGCGGAGGTTGCAAAGACTTGACCTTTAGAGCCCACACAAAGAACTATCATGGAAGCAACAACTACAATTAAATCTGGAAAATAAAATCCAATTGAAGAAAATTAGTTAGCAGCATCTTGCAATACTTTTGCAAGACTACTAGAACCAAAGACAAATACTACTTTAACATTTTGAACAGTAACTTCAAATTGATATTTTTGTTTATATATCAAGAGATCTCTGTTGTGGCATGTGAATAAAATTTCATCATGTGATATGATGGAAAGGTTTTAGTGGGATGGGTCCAAGCTGGCCACATTGTAAATGAATGAGGAGCTACCATCAAGCAGCCTGGAATCCTTATTAGCTATAACCCAGGAGGAGTTTCAGCAGTTTCCATCTATTCTCTCTTCTCCAATTCTTATTTTCTCTTCTGTGCTTAGACAGGATTTTAATTGACAGTGATTTTGGGGTTTATTTCATTTATAAGAAAATTGCCTTACTATCATTTTATCTGTCCATGTCTAAAAGGGAGAGAAAATTGGAATTAGTGTATGAGTCTAATTTAGTTTAAGTCAGTCAGTACTGTACTCTGAATCTACATGCCTCAGGCCTAGTAAACTTTAGAAAGGAACTCTGTATTTTGGAGTATTAAATAGTTCTTGATCCATATCTGTGGATATGTGTTTTGCTTTCCAGACTGAATTAATTTGGATGATGTTTCAGAATGTTTAGTGTTCTAGCACTCGAGAGAAATGGATCGTGGCCAGAGTGCAAAGATGCAGTCAAAGTCTTTTTATAGCTGCAGTCACACCTGAGATACAGTTTCTATTTATATATGTGTGTGCGTGTGTGTGTGTGTATGGATGCACAGAGGAGCTAAAGCCAACTATTTTGTATTTGTAAAAATATCCAGGTACAAAAGTTTGTAATTTACATTCAGCAAAACTGTAGATTGTTTATGAAAACCTATGTCCTGTACTCAACAACAAATAATGTTTCTGAGTAGTGGAAAAATCTGTGTCACAGAAAAAGAATTACTATTCTTCCATAACAATACACCTCTTCCAAAATCTGGTTTATTTAGTCTATTTATATTTCAAGTACTTACATACAGGGCAAGGGTCTTTATACAGTTCTCTCAATACAAAACAAAAATACAGATTGATTTTGGATTATGTTTCTTTCCATGAAACTGTTAAATGAATGACAAGAATTCTAAAAAAATAGTGAGTGGTGACATATATGGAACATTTGGACGTAATTTCCAAGAACCTTAAAGTCATTTTAGGAAGCTAATTGAATACAAAGGGAATTCAGGTGTCCAGCTCCAAATGCATCACTGAAAACCATATTTTAATTCAATTGATACACAAAACAACTACAGTGCATCTATTGTGCTCTACCATGCAGTATGCAGCTCAATTAGAGTGTAAAATAAACTCATGATAATCTATTCAAATGGTTGCTGAGGGGATAAAAAAAGGCTTTTCAGTATCTTTAAAAAAATATAATTGTAGCTCTTGTACAGTGTCTAGGATCCTCAGGTCACAGGAGACAGGGCTACGGCCAAGACTTATTCCTGGCAAAGCTTAAGATCCCTTGTGAAAAGAAAACACTCTGCTCTTCTGGAAAAACAAACCAAGCTACATTTGTTCTCAAATGACAGTGCCACGAATTCCTGAAAGGAAATTCAGATCTACATTCATGCTAATGACAAGAGCTCTCGCTCTAAGTTGGCTTCAACTACTGCAGAAATTCAACTTCTAAAAACTCTTAGGGCAAGTTTTGCTCATTGTTTACATCAACTTTGCAAGCTTTACATACTCACCAATGATTGAAATAGGCTTCCTAGCAAAACGAAGCCTTCCCCATATTCCAACGTATTTACTGCGGCATCCTGCTGACCATAGCCGAACCACATATTCTGTTCCAAAGAATACCACTAATACAATTTCCTATAAGAAACACACAGGCAACTAGGTTAATTCTCTGCTCTGTGTATGTCTTTCATCTCTTTTCAGAATATATTAGAATGCAATAAATTATATGTAAAATTAGGAAGGTGACAAATATATCAACTATACCAAAAATGATCAGAAGTAAAATAGAAAAACTTGTAAGAGTAGAGAAAGAAAATTGAGCAAATTGAAATACTCTGATTACACGCAGTTTGGCATGTCTACACGTCCTAAAACTGAAAACCATTCTGTGCAATTCACTTGGTCTAATTCAAACAAAAGGTTTCCTGACTGAGCCAAAGAAAACAAGCAGAGTCTGTATTTAGAAGATGAGCATTTTGCTAGCTTATTTCATTTTGGGAAGAGGTGTGCTTTACATGCCATTTAACAGATCAGCTTAACTTCCCCCTTCATTACACTTTTTCATTCTTCCTTTTAGATCGCAAGGATTGAAAAAAGATTTACAGTATCCATCACCAGTATGTCAGTCTCCAGGTGCACTGAAGACAAAGTGAGCTCTCTAACTCACTTGTCAGCATTTAGGGACTTCAGCAGAAACAGAGATCTAGTCCTGCAACACTGCTGGTACCAAGCTACTTATAAACTACTCACCTACATTAAGGTATGACTTTGGAAATGCCTCCAAGGTGACAGATGTCAAAGACACCTGATATTCTTGGTGATTGGACAGAGGTACAGTTAGGTCCTATTTGGAACACCATCAATGTGCAGATAAACCTTGGTTTTTCTACAGACCAGATGAGCATGGCATAGCCAGCATAGCTTTATTGAGTATCAGGGAGCTGCAATCCTTCCTTATTGACCAAATCAATTAATAAATGGTCACATTCTCCATCAGAGCCAACAAAAAAATACGCTTACTGAAATGGTACGAGTGGCTTGTCATTGAAAACACACAACACATGGCATAAAGTAAGAAACCAGCTGAGATACCAGTCTCAAGGTGTCACGATTACATAGGTTAATGCAGATTAAGAGAATGAGCTCCCTATTTGAAAGTGTGGTTTCACATAAAGAGCAACTGCCGAGAACACAACATGCTGTTGAATGTTTTATCCAGCCCTCTCACATGTCTGCATTGCTGCTTTGCATAACAAATTGGCAAATGGGACTCAAGATGGTACCAATGATTATTTTCTTAATTAACTGAAATAATCAGGACACAGCCCTAGTCTAGTCAAGATGAATGGGAGTCATATTATCACCCTCAAAAAATGCATGGGACATTGCCCTGAATACTGAGCAAAATAATACATCTGTATACAGCAAAAACAGTGAGAAAAGCATTAGGCATCAATTAACTTCACTATAATATTTTTGTGGCTCTGAAACGTCTTGATGGCATAAAAAATCTGTTCATCTCAGAGCACTAAAGTGTTGAAGTTCAACTTTGTGACACTTCTAGAAAAGCTGGTAGAACATGAGCCAGGACTCTTTCCCTTAATTTTGACATCTCATAACCTATGCAAGATGTCAGATGCAGTAGAACAGCTATCACAATTGTTAATAGTCACTTGTATTCAAGGTAGATTTTTAAGATATAATGAAACTATCCAGAGCATTGGTTGTAACAAACATAAAGCTCAGACTCTTCAACCGAGCCAAGAATCTCTTCTACAACTTTCCTCTGAAAAGATCCACCGGAACCCTCCATTTTTAAAAATTTATTAAATATTTTTCAATAAAATAAAGACATAATGAACATCATAAATTGAAAGAAAGAGCATCTGCACCCAGATGCTTTAAGAAACTCCTGTATCTTATGACAGAAGCTTCAAATGCAATGAAACCCTCCCTTTGTCTGGTCTAATGTCACATATGAACCAAAAGTAAATGGGAAAATTATGAGCTCTTCTCGACATGAGGTGCTGTTGAATTGTCACAGAAAATAGAGCACCAGAGGCATTCTTTTGTGATCAGGAGATTGTATTCCTTTCACACACGGTCAATAAACCCTAATATCTAAGTGCTCTTCTGTATGCTGAGTGCTAGTACGTCTCCCTTCATCACTACCATGGAGGAAATTCCCTTAACAAAAGGCAATTCCAACCACACAGGAAGCAAAAACTGTCCTTCATTCAAAATAGCTCATCTGAGGAAGGGATGTACGGCTTCACATCTTGTGTGATAGCACAGATAATACTGTTCAGATATCCCCAAAAGCAATTACTAAAAGCAAAAGAAGAAGAAAAAAAGTTACCTTGGTAAGCAAAGAAAAACCCAGAGAAAAAGTTAATGTTTTAGCACAATGGAAGCACAGAGAGCACTGCACCAGGCTCCGTGGCCCTGCCAGGATCGCAGTCCCAGTTTTACAGCAGGAAGGTGGGAAGAGAAAGCCTGGATTGTGCTTCAGAGGAGCGAGTGTTCCCCACGCAGGACATTTGCATGGGAGCTGTGCGCCTGTGTTTCCTAAAGCCCCTCCATGGCTCACTGGCTCGCAGGCACACCGGCAAGTATGCAAATGGGGGCTGTCCCAAAGACAATGCGACAGACACGCACTCAATGGTTACTGTCACCCAGCTCTTTGCGTGACATGCAGACAAGCTCAGAGAACACTGATTGTCCTATAGACCCCGGTGACTGGAGGGAACGACCAGTCGGCTTACACCAAGACACATTTTTCACTCCTGACGTTTTGATAAAGGCTTATTGACCTAAATGAGACCCGAGTTATTCAGGGAACATCGGGGGTGAAAGTGCACAAGCTGTTCTTCATGGTCATACACAAAAACGCCAGGTATCCATTAGCAACTGGCAAATTCCCCCTCCCCTGCCCGTGGCTGTGTGACAGACAAAAGTGGTTTTAATATCTTGTGTTGCATAAATCTAATAAGTAGTCTCCTGGGGGTGGGGGAGGCTGATGAATTTCTGTCTGTACACTCTTATATTGGTGGCCAGAAACTTGTAGACAAGAAAAAAAAAGTACATTAGAAAATTATGCTTTCCTGAGCTACTAAAACATTCCCTGTATTTTTCTGATTAACAGCTTAACATGAAATTTACATGTTAAGAAGAAAATAACTGCCTGAAAAACACGAGTGAGCATGGGAATTAAAGCTCAGTGGAGGAGTATTCTTGGTTAAAATTGCATACATACAAGAACTACACTGTGCAAGGACCCATTCAACACAATGTAACTTAATAGCAATCTGCTTTCTACAAGGTGAAAACAGAAATACAACATTGAGATAAAAAGCTTATGTTATAAAGAGCCCTCTAAGATGTGACAGTCACGTACATTCATACTATGGGTATACAGGGGCTGTCTTACTTAAGAGAAAATACTTTTTTTCCCTTTAATTATTGATTTCTACGTGGTTCCCTCACTTCTTCCGTTCTTCCTGTTCAGCCCAGGTATGTGCATAGTGCCATTTTCATGCCTTCTCAGCCAGATAATCCCAGCACAGCCAAGAAAGATACAGCATAATTTAATCACCTGGCTACAGCACAGCTCTCACCACCTGATGAAGGAACTTAGGCAGGATCAATAAAAACACAGTTGCCTGAAAAAATACCCCCGCTATCTGCTGTTACAGTCCATACCTCTGGAGTTCCCAGGGCATTTTGCTAATAAACCCATCTTGTAAAGTGCTTCCTTTACTACTCAATCCCCACTGGATTGAAAGAGCTGCAATCCTATGATGGGAGGCATCCAATATCTGCATTGTGAAATAAAGTACAGTAGCAACTCCAAAAGGAATGATAGGGTCCTGAAACTTAGCTGAAGGAGGTTTTTTTTAAGCAATTAGGTTAATAGCTTGGGGGAGGGGGGGGGGG
>VZRO01005748.1:2687791-2763566 GCA_013397915.1 Daphoenositta chrysoptera
ACTGGGGTGGGTGGGGTGGGGGAAGAAAAACACAAAAAAAACCTGACAAAAAAAAGGATCACGACACCACAACAACAATTTAGCAGATACAGAAATTGACCCTGGAGGCTGAGAAAACATCTGTATAGAGAATATTTTGCCAAAGGCTCTGCCTGTAGACCTCAAAACTGTAACTTGTCATGGAGAATCACAGACATTCATGCAACCCTTTGATGTGGGAGGGCTAGATTGCATCCTCTGAAATCTGTTATGAAAAAAAATGCCTTTACTTGGACTCTAGATTTTTTCAACGCACTCCATAAATATAAGAGAGGCAAAACACATCTTTTAGGAGGAAGAAGGCAAAGCATACCATTATGTTATTCTGATTGGCTATAGAAGACCCAAAACTGAAGACCACATGCAGCTTATTTCATCTCCCATAGAGATGTCTGCCCTAAGAGGAAGGAGAGATGACAGGCACAGGAAGACAAGAGGCATTGGTGAGGGGGAAAGCTTTAAGACATGTAAACACACGGCTTTTGTACTGAAGAATTTCCTCCCATCTCAACATTTTACTGGGAATACAACTCCTATCCATGCCTGCCATATCACAAGCTCTATTACATTACCCTCATAGGAGAGATAAATCACATTATTCCCACAATTCCATCAAATCTGGCTTCAAGGATGATAAAATTCCCACTAATTTCTTTAAACAATGAAATAATCCCTCACGTATCTTATACAGGGATTGCATGCCAACCACCACTACTTCAGCTGTAAGATTCCAGAGGCACTACTTGCACTGAAACCTATCTTTTAGCCAAGGCAAGGGAATATTTCTGCTACAGAGCAGTAAATTGGAACAGTAGTGTCCTCACAGTCTCAGGCAGCAGTAGTGGAGTGAGGACACTGCCACAAGCTTTTTTCAGAAGTCATGACAAGCAGGTCTCTGAAGGAGCCAAGAGAAGGGACAATAGATCTGCTAATGCTAAAGTGAGGTGACAAATGGGACATTTGCCATCAGTCAAGGGCTCTGTAGCTGGATTGGGAAACAAACAGGCTAAGCATCCTCATGAGCAGGAATACAGCATCTCTCTACTCCTCAAAGGCCAAAAAAAGCAGGACTATGTCTCTCATATAGAGCAATCACAGACTCATGGAACAGTGTGATTTGGAATGAACCTTAAAGATCACCTGGCTCCAACCCCGCTTTCCACTAGACCAGGTTGCTCAGAGCCCCATCCAACCTGTCCTTGAGCACTTCCAGGGATGGGAAACCCACTTCTCTGGACAAACTGTTCCAGTGCCTCACCATCCTCACAGTAAAGAATTTATTCCTAATATCTAATCTCAACCTGCCCTTTTCAGTTTGAAGCCATTTCCCCTTGTCCTGTCCTCTTGTAAAAAGTCCTCTCCAGCTTTCTTGTAGCCCTCTTTAGGTACTGGAAGGTGCTCTAAGTTCTTCCCAGAGCCTTCCCTTCTGCAGGCTGAACAATCCCAGCTCTCTGTCTTCACAGGAGAGGTGCTCCAGCCCTCTGATCATCTTTGTGGCAGTGGGTTGCTTTTATGCTGACAGAAGGGCAGCACAGAAAACCCAAACACTACAAGGCTACGTGGTAATTCAGAGAGAGCTGGAGTCCACTTCTCAGTGCACTGTTCACCTGACACATCAGGGCTTGCAAAATGCTTCAGACAGCACTTCTGTATAGCCCGAGCAGGGTATGCAAATTAACAGCAGCAAAGGCAACTGTTTCTTCTAATCTCACCCACTTTGTATAGAGAGGCCCCTCTTTGTTCTATTGAGAAAGGCAGGATTTTTTCCTGAAAGCTGTACTGTGCTTTCTAAGATACATAGAACAGCAAAATCAGATGGCCTAGGCAAGCACACAAAGACTCAATAAAGTAAAAATCCCAATTTGATGAAGTACAGATCAAAAATAAAAAGACAAATGGTTTCTCATATATATAAACATTTACTGAGCAACAGCAAGTCTCAAAAATGCCATTTAGGACTGGAGATTTTCTTCCCCTACTTAACCTCCTCACTTCCAAAGAGATTGTAAATTACATCTTTTCAGAGAGAAACAAATAATCCTACTTTTTTCAAAATGTTTAAAGCCAAACCCCTTGGTGTTCCTTTCTTTCAAAAGCCTGCTTTTATTTGCCAAAATTTTTTATCTAGCAAATTTGGCACCAAATGATTAAACAGACTACAGAAAACCAAAACCATGGTATCAGTATTAGATTTCTACCTTCAGAGGCCCATAATTAATCCCAAGTTACTGGACATCATTAAAGCTCTCTTATTAATGTTTTTAATTAAGATGAAATAATGTTTCCATTAGTGTTCATGTTCTGAAAAAAAGAGATGCTTACTAGGAGACAGAGCTAGAACAGTTGATTGTGACAAAGCTTTTTTATTTTCCCTTAATCAGTGCTGAAAGCACAGAACAATAGCACTGGGACCATTAAAGAATACTGCAGGCCTCCAGTTTTGGGTTGAGATTTTTCCAAAGGCTCCAAGCAACTAAATCCTATTGAATTTCAATAGGAGTCGGGTACCTAACTCCCTTAGGTGCATTTAAAAAGCCTTTTGCTGATTTCCTTCGCTCTCTTCTCACTAGAGGTTTCAGCCAAACCCGAACGCTGGCAGTCGAAATGTTTCCACCAGCCCCAAGAGGCCTCAGATGTCAGTGGTGTAACTCTGCACGTCAAGGCACAGACTCGGAGCACGACTGCCTTGGAACAGCTTTCCACACCCTCACCCCTGCACAAGTCTCTTCCCAACGCAGTTTTCTTTAGCTTTTGAACGTGGTTGCTGATGATATCCACCAGGAACTTGCAGACGTGAATTGAGCTGGGCTTGCACATGTAGTTTACGGCACTCGTTTCAATGTGGAGCTCTCCCCCATCACAAAGTATGCTCAAGAAGTAGACTTCAAACCCAAGTATTTGGCAAGAGAGAGGAAGTGTCAACATGCTAACCCCTGATGCAAAGATGATTAAAAATCCCTACTCCTTTCTGTTTATTTCTTGAACCTCTTATTCAGGGCTTCATAAAAGTCTCTAGAAGGAATTCATTCAGGACCCTCTCTTTCAAAGTGAAAAATGCTCTGGCTTCCACCCAGTGCAGCATATGCTTAATTTTATATCTCACTGAATTCAAAGGAACTATTCACCTACACTTTAGATGAAGCACACATACACACAGTTCACAAATATGCAAACTCATTCATTAGTACATACAATATGCTAACACGAGTGGAAGGAATTGCTACAGACTATTAAAAAAACATCAGTGTAAGCCAAGCAAGTCTGTACTTCTGTGTTACAGAGAATTGTCATAATAACACTATTTACACAGTGGCTGCTTTCCTTCATCTGAACATTTTCATTCTGTCAAGTATCTTGTTTCATGCTTTTTATTAAACAACCTTTCTCACTCCTTTTTTAAAAAAGCTATTTCAAACTCACCATGCCCTGCACCAAGCAGCTTATAAGTCTTCCCTTTGCTCCACAGCCAATATGGAATTTATTGAGGGATTCAGGAAGAGACTGTATGCCTGTTGTTTTCCAGGTACAAATGACAGTGCAATAAAAGCTACTGTGTCTCCCGGCAAAGCACATTTCCTTTATACCCTTAGACTATCACTTTATAACATTACTCCATTCTGAGAAAAAAAAAATATTGCAGAGTATCTCTTATCTGTAAGCAGAGCCACACAAAAGGAAGAATTTGGCCATGATCTGCCTAGCTTAATCTGTAGTAGCTCCACTTTATATAGTTAAAAGAGAATATAAGGCTAGATGGCATTTTTAAGATGTAATGATCAAGTTCTGGTTACCTGCTATAAAATTTGATAACATCAGCATTTGAAATCTAGTGGTTTCAGACCTAATGTACTTTTTTTGTTGTTTGAGGCCATATTGTGATAGCATTCAGGAAGCATCAACACATTTTCAAACAGAAATCAGAAGGAGCATTGATAAAAAACTATTTTTGTTCCAGTGGTTTTGAAAACCCACTGCTCGCCACCCACACAAATGCTTCCAGACAAGAAGCACTGTGGATGGAAGTACAGCTGGATTTGCACAGTGACACCATCAGGCCCCCACGTCTGGATCCCATGAGCTATTTATGGCCTATTCCAACAACTTGTTCCTGCAATAGCAGATACAGAGTATGCTGAAGAGCAGCTCTCTCTGATGAAGTTCTAACTTCTTACCTGTCTTGTGCAGGCAAAACATCTCCCCCAGGCCCAGCCCTCCCTCTAAGAAGTGAGTTATAGAAAGTGCTAGACAGCCTTGCTTCAGGATTCTCAGCTCTAGCCTTCCTGCTCCTCTACGTGGTTTTTGGCTTTATGGGACTTTCCGTGACGTGATGCAATTTCCACAAGTAAGAAGAGTGAGAGGTCACCAAAAGCAGGACATGATTTCTACATTTACTCATGATATCTTCTTTTTCTAGAAGCAGCGTGTTTTCAAAATTTATCCTCCAAACATAGGATTTCTGGCCTGAACAACAACCATGCTCTTCAATAAGAGTTCAAAAAGAAGTAAATTTCACGTGACTAACATTTGTTTCAACTTCCTACAGTTTAAAAAAAAGGGAAAAAGAAAACTTTATCTTTGTCTGGACTGGCAGGACAAAGTTCCAGTATAAAGACTGGAATCAAATTCTGAAACAAAATCCTTCCACACACCTGGGTGACCATCATTCAGTTACCACTATCAGGCTCAGCACTGATAAGGGTTCAAGTGCTATATTTCTGTTTGACATTCCCCATAAACACAACCTGCTTTTGCCTCAACATACTTGAGCTCTCTCCCAGGCCTGCTCCAGGGAATACACATCATGCTCTTCCACACAGCTGCAAAAACAGTCACACACTAAACCTGCAGTGCAGGCACTTAATACTCCTCACAGGAAAACACATGTGCTAGTTTAAGCTAATAAAAACCCTCTCAGATGCCATATGTACACAGCCCATTCAGTCAGCATTTTACAGCTGCCTCTAAAATTTGCGAAGGAGGAGAGTTATTTGACATGCAAAATAAACGTAACTGAAGGCAACAAAGTCAGCATTTTCAGCTAAGTGGCAAATACATTTCACATACTGAAGGCAAGTAGCTTCCTCCTGGTGCCAATTTCCTGCACCCGTTCCAGCCAGCGAGCACTAAACAGTTGTGGCCATCATTCAGCGCATCAGGATTAGAGCATTCCGAAATGGGAACTTAATTTATCCCAACCAAAGCACATGATCAACTCTGTGCAAACTCTCTCCAAAGCTTTGATAGTGTTCCAAAGAGACCAAACTAAACTTACATTTGCAAAATGAAGATATAAGCCAGATCTCTCTGAAGTCGCATACCCCATTAACCAAGCTACCGTTATGTGCAAAGACTTATATTTTTACATGAATTCATGTTTCTATCAGTTTTGGGTCCAACATAAATAAATGGTGCAGAGGCTGCTCTTTGCAGAACTCAAAGTTACTAAAGGAGAACTGCAGCTCTGTGAAACTCACTTCACTCACTATCACCTTTCCTCCGCTCCCTTTACAAATAAAGGACAAGTGCACTATTCATTGCTGGAAGAAAAAAATGCTTTAAAAAGCCATGGCCTTCTCAGTAGCAGCTGGTCTGAGCTTCAAGACATCAAATACCTCAGGAAACTAATGGGCATTTTATGGAATGAATTAAAAAGAAAAAAAAAAACCAAACCAAACCAAAAAAACCCAAAACCAAACCAAAAATCAAAACAAACAAACCACCGAGCTGGTATTTGGCAGAATCCAGCAACACTGTGCTCCAAAACTCTTTGGAAAAGGAGGGACCTTGTAAAAGCAATGCCTAGGACATATCAAGAATAAACTCAAGACTCTGCACAATACCAAGCAAAAGTCACCCGACCAGAAGAATTCCCTCTGCAGTGCAGTACTTTAAGAGTTAAAAACAATTACAACTTAAAGTAATGGGCACAAGGAGCCTTAGAGATAGATGAGCTTCATATGTGCTGGAATATTGGGCAATGAAAGCCAGACTTAGAGTACACTTTAAAATACACATTATTAGAAGAACCAAAGCATTGGTTATGCACTATAAATGCATTAACATATCAGAACATCCAACTGGTAGCAGTAGAGCAGAACTTCATAATAGTGCACTCATTTTTCTAAAGCTTGAGGCATATCTGCTCTTTATATGAACTATACTTCCAGGTGATTCACTGAAGGACTTTTTCTAGGAATACATGAATTTTCTAGGCCCTTCTCTTTGATCTGAGATTTACTGTTGCTTAAATTAGTAATTAAACTAAACGTATCTTGGTAAACCCACATTTTTCAAAGAATTTTTCCCAGTAAGTAATGAAGGAAATGTCAGTCTTACTCCACAGTTAGATGAATTTAGCCAATAATCATAAAAACTTTTCTTGCTTTGTGGTTTCGATTTTTTTTAATGCCAAAAGATCATCCAATATTTTAGCCTATGCTTTATATCTTCTCTGCAGTTTCCAATGCTTACTCTTTTAAAAAGTTGATTTTTGTATGTCTGTCCTGCTTAAGCCTCTCAAGGTCCCATTAGATGTCAGATGTGATAACAACAAAAAACTTTAATCTGGACACTATGGGCCTTACTGCCAAATCAGAGCCAGGATTACCCACAGGAACCAAAAATGCTCATCCCACACAAAAAGATACGTGTTCAGCAGCAATGGAACTAGTGAAAACTCACACCTGTAGCAGTTGTCTTACAGAAGTGAAGCAAGAGTTTATATTAAAGAAAGGTGAGTCCTTGCTTTAAAAATACTCAACCTCAGTATTTACTAACCCACGATGCAAACCACCATTCTGTGTGATTGGTAACTGAAACATGTGACATTCTTCACATCACACCATTACTGAGAGGCGATAATGTTTTTTCCACTGTAAAAAATTCTTTTATAGCAATATTTTCTCAGTATGCAAAATAAATAATTACCAGGCAAAGTTATTTTCTAAGACTAAGTGAGAGCGGAAAAAAGGGGCAGTCCTGATGCACAACCACCAAACACTGACACACGAATAGCGCACATAAAGCTAAAACAGCTCTGCTAAAAATGACTTTAATGACAACCTCATGTTTCCCCTTTCCCCAACACATAATACATTTACATTTAAGTTTGTCAATCACTAGTACTTGTTCAGGGTTTAATTCATAGCAGTTACATTACACTAGAAAAGCCCATAAGGGACTGCCTTGTGCACAACGTGCATTTCCTCATCAGCTGGATGGCCAAAGGAAACCTGCAAGATATGAAAGCATGGTAAAGCTGTGTCCCATGACTAGATATTTAAATACTTACCAGCTATTGCACCTGGGATAGCAAAGCTACTGACATGAATGCATGTTTTTAGTAAGCCCATCAATAAAGCTTTCTTCATTAGAAATCTCCCCCTAGCATGTTGCATCAGAGAATTCTGCTATCATGTACCACATTACTTGTCCCAAATGGCACACTGATAAAGCAAGAAACTTTGTGCCTATTAAAACATCAAGCTTTATGGTGGTCTAAAAACGGTAGAAACTCTCTGGTAATCCATTATGTGGTTTCACACCTTTTGAGTAATAGTAATGGGTATTTCATACTATAAAGACATGGACTATGTTCATCTTGGGTGCTAAATTACTCTGAAAAACACGATGAAAGGCCTCTTTAGACACTTTGTGAATTAATTGCAGGTTCATGGAATTGGATTTGATTACTTTTTAGCTGTAAAATGACAGCAAACAATGGTGGTGGTAGAATGAGCAATCAGTTCTCAGAGCAGTACCAAGCAGTTACCACCATACAACTCCCCACACTGCTGTGAGAAACCATCTTTGACTGTTTCAATATTAAGTGTAACATTAAACATGGATTTGTATTTTCTTAGACATGGAGAATGGGGTGAATAATCTTGGGGAGGGGGAATCTATTGCAAACTGGAGGTATTTGTGTACTAACTGGCCACTGCACTGACGTTTTCCACAGAAATTCCATCCACATTAGTTTTGGCAGCAACTAAAGAGTACTTCTGGAATCCTTAACAACATTCAAGGAGTTCCTTTTAACTTCATGTTCTGTAGTTCTTTCTACTCTTTAAAGCAGGGTGTTTTTTTCAACCTTCAACTTGTTTTACTGTTAAATACAAAGATAATTCAGTCAGAACTCAGGCTCAAAGGAACCCCACTGAAGTATTTATTCCTCTTTGGGAGCAGAGCAGCTCTTCTTTTGCTCAGGTTGTACCTCTTACTGCTGCTCAGTACATTGTGCAACTCTGCCTGTGAGCCAACACAACCATAGGACCCAATGATAAAAGAAGCTATTCAGAGTTTTGGCAGGAAGAATACTTCTGACATTTTGTTTCAGGATTAGACTTCAGCTTGAGGCTTTAACACTAAGCTGCCCATGGCACCTCACACAGATCTGATTTCTGACACCTCTGTAACAATTTATTCTTGAATATCCCCATCCAAGTCAATGGGATGACCACTGAAGCAAGCTGCAATCCATAACAGACAAGCACAGTTGAACCCATCTGTTGAGAAGGGAAGATTACACCCTTACACCACTTATATCTGAGTACTGAGCCACGTCATCAACAATTTATGCTTCCTGAAAGGGAAACACAGTCAAAAGCCAGCATGTAGCCAGGCATCAGAAATGCAATTGCACCATATTCCAAACACCAGCTAAACTCTTAAAAACCTCTGTGACCACATGTGATGTATTTTCAAGCATGTTCATGACTACGAAACAATTATACAAGCAACATTAATATTTATACTGATTAACTAAATTAACATTAACTGCCAGGCTAGAAAGTGATCTCATGGGGACTGAAAACTCCAAGTACTTGAAAAAGGTAAAAATGCATGCCTTTTTCTCCAGTTAAGGGAGAAAAATAGGGATGTACAAAGGGAAACCCATCTCAAGTGCCCTAGGCACCTTGAGATGTAAGCAGCTATGATTTCAGGAGTACCCACCCTTTTCCATGAAGGGACAGCATATATGACTGGCTTATACTACCTAACCTAATAGACAGCTAAAAGCTGCAAAAAACCACAGTCATCCTAGAAGAACTGCTTTGAACTCAGCTTGGAGCAACAGTATAAAAAGCAGAGGACATTTACTGAGGAAATTTACTATCAGTTCTCGCTTGAGAGAGATGTTTGTGTGGGGTTTCTATTTTTGGGCTGGTCTCCCTAGAGGGGTCCATGTGATTACCTTGTCTACCTCCGGTTTCCCTCTCAAAATTCCCAAATCCATGAGTTGATCTGGAGAGATCAGAAGACCAGGCATGTCCGAGGAGATTTAAGCTTCCTGAAAGTGTTGTGAAAATAAGGAGCCCAGTGGAAAAGAAATATCCTCTCTATACCCTGAGAGGAAAGATTTCATGTTAATAACCACACTGATCGTAATTCACTAATTTTTATCAACATCCAGCTTCATGAAGACTTATTGCAAGTTTCAACCAAAGCCATTTGGCTTCGTGAGAACAAACAAACAAAATGCAGAAAGGCAAACAACCACTCACCTCAAGATCCCCAAAGCATCCTCACATCTTAAGTCTTTCTATAATAATATAATTTTTCTCTGATTAAGTAGGATTTTTTCTTACTGATTCCTGTAGCCAGAAATTTTAAACTATGAAACCAAGAGGTTTATTTTGCAGTTTCAAGGAGAGTTCATTTGCCATGAAACTCAGAATGAAGTCCAGAGTGGAAAAGGAGACTTCCTTCATACTGTCTCTACCACCACTCACCCACATGCTACTTCACATTGTTACATGACTGTTTCCAAGTCAGAAAGAAAAGCATTTTGGGGAAAAAAATCTGACACTGACTTTCAATGGTTTAACTCCACAGAGAGATGTAACTCTTGGTTCATCAGAGCATGAGCTCAGCAGACAAAGAAAACCAAAGAATCTTCATTCAATAAGGTACATGCATTCATCAGGTAGTCAGTCACTTCTTGAATCAACTCAGATTGATTAAACTTCTTTCATTAACTGATTTCAGCTCATCTGGTTTATTAACATCTATATAACCCACCTGGGGCCCTCGAACATCTGTTGCACTTGTCTGATTTGGGAAGCTCAGGCCCCTTTGTTTATTACAAGCATTTCTCAGATTTCTGTTAAGGCCTTTAGATGCCCTTTAGATCTTTCTTAAGAATTATGGCAGCTAGCAGCTCTTATTCTCCATAAAATCATTTATTGCTGTTGTCCGGCAGAACTGAATGCACTTCTCTCACTCAACCCCACATGCTCAAGCAGCAATCATGGGTAGGGCTTCTCAAAGACTGACAGCTCTGCTGGCCCTCCATAACAGAGACATACGGTTTGGGCTTATTTATGCCTGTCCACACATTTTCATTTTCTAGATCAGGATGGTCACAACAACCCACTGAGTTCAAATATTTGTAACCAGGAGTAGGTGTCAGTAGCGGGTGGGGGTGGTGGAAGACCAAGCATTTCTTTGTGCCCCACACATTTTGGATGTTCCTCTTGGGCCTCTTCAAAGATACTTTTTTGCATGTATTACTCTTCCAGAAAAGCTGTCATCCACTACATTCATTTATTGGCATATGAAAAATACGCAATGATGTTCTAATGTCCAAATGGAAAAAGAAGTTTCCATTCTTTAATTTCCTCCAAATTTTTAAGTGTTACACAGATAGTATGAGTTTATAAATGGTATGGTAAACAGGAAAACAACTGGTATGGTAAACAGGAAAACAACAACAGCCAACACACCCAACAACCATATCCTCAGTACAGTTTCTGCCTATTGGATGCAGAACTTGTTCCACAAAAATCAGTTGGGAATTTTCCTATATTGTACGCAAGATTATGATCTGTAATTTATTTAATTGATGCTAAATAGCTCAAGACTTTGACACATATTCAACAGTTATTTTGAGGTTTATTTGTAGCTGCATAACTGTTCAGAATATTCCTTTTGAAAATATTTAAGCGTTAATTGACCCAAGATTTTGGGGGAGGGGAGTGAACTTTTTTAGAGTACAGGCCATGCTAACTCATGTTAACTCATGTTAACACACACATTATCTCACACTATGTAGCGCTTCACTAAGATGAAAGGCTTAGAGGGCTCACTGTATAATAAAAAGAGCTCTTGTAAGCAAAAGAAATAAATATTTAGAGAGAGAAAACTATATTTGAATTTGTAAAACCCACCCCACACTGAAGAATCACCTCATATCAGACAGAAACATCACCACCGGGAAGAGCGGGGGGTGGGGTAATGAGCAGAAGCAATAGTCTTCCTTACAAAAATATTTATCTTAAAGTAGTTAGATAATCTTTGACTTTCAAAACTGCTGAACCAGTTGGTTCTATCTCATGTTCAGCATCATACTATTAAACCAAGTCAAAAGTTTCTGTGGTTACTATCAGATGAAATGAGCTAATTTCCCCAGAGAACTGGCTACACTGACCAGATGTCTTTAGCCAGCTACTCCCCAGATCGAGCAGGAGCAGCACATGCAATGCCTGCTCTGTTACTATGGAGACAGGTTTTCCCATCCACTCCACAGCCGGGCTTATAGCAGCTACCAGCTGTTGTCTCGACTTGTACTCCATCAGGAGAGACTGAGGAAAGAAAGTGGGAGACGTAAGGCTGAGCTTCTCCCAGCCCCAGACCTCATAAACCTTAACCGCAGCCTGCAGCCACCCTCAATCATCCCAGCCGCTGCTTGGGCTCGCTGCTATTGTTCGAAGCCGCCTCCGGTGCTTCCTCCTCCGGTTCTGCAGCCTCCGAGCCGGTCAGTGGCAGCCCGCAGCCGTGTTCCACTGCTGGGCTGCCAGCTTAAGGATTCCCCAACACACGCTTCCAGCCCAACATTCCCGTCAGGATGGTTTATGAGCTTAAATTCAAATCTCCAGCAGAAACCCATTTCAGGTTCCTGACATTATCCTCGCTCCATACTTTCAAAGAAAAACTTTGTGGATTAATGGCTCCCTATCCATCCTTCAAGGCTGGTTAATGCCTTCAATCCCCGTTGCTTTTTAACTCCTGTGGAACTTTAATCCTTCTCGGACCATGCTGATGAGCTGCAGAGAAACAACGCTGGTCAGGATTTTCATTCTTGCATTTTCTTTTTGAATGCAGCCAAGTTCAAATGTCTAATTATAACATTGCAGAGTTAATGATCAATTTAACAAAGGCTTTAGAGTATCTTTGAAGTCATAACAACAAGCCAAAGGGGGGTTTAAAACGTTAACTGCACAGGGAGCCTAGGTAGAGAGCTTTCTTAGGATTATCTCTCTCACTTAACAAAGTTGAGTCATTTCAGAATACTTCAGCAACCCCATGGCTCGATCTGGTCGCCACATAGCACAGAGCTCCAGCTAGTGTTTATTTTATAGCTCTGAGCAGCACCAATCATTACCCTATTAATTCAAGCATGTTTAATTCAATGTCCTTCAACTACTCAGTCATGCCTATTTGTAACTCTTAAGCAACTCCAGAAAGGTACAGCTTGTCACCACATTTATACCTAACAGGCGCTAATCGCCGAGGTTAGATATACAATGTAAGCAGGGTATATATAAGGACAGTTAGAAGTGATATTCACTGAAACATATGATATGCAGCCTCTGCTGCTTTGGCTTGAGGCACACTTTTCTCCACTTACTGCACAAGCTGAATTTGCCTTCAGATGTACATAACTCCTGCTGATGTCAGTGTGCTATAAATACACATCAGAGGACACACTCTGACCTGTTTACTTTTTAATCTGACATGTGTAAACACTCATATTTTGTATATATTATGCACTGCTGCCACGCTGAATCAGCACAGGCAGAAATAACAATAAGGGCATGCTCAGCCTACAGCAGGACAGGGAGAACAGCCAGTCTCCTCCTTGCTTTCCTGTCACAGCAGCCCTACCAGTCAGCATCAGCAGAGAGTTTTACAGGGACTTCTTGTGTCCCCAGTTCAGGTATCAGACAAGGGTGAAGCTGAAAGGCATTAACCTGCCTTAAGGGTTAAGTAAGGAATTGGGATAACAAAGGAGTTACAGATGAGCGGGCAGCCATTCCTGGTCCTCCAAGATGAGCTGAGGGGGAAAAACACCTCCAAAATCTCAGGCTACCCACAAGATTTCTACCAACACTTCCTTTGAACTCCACTGAAGAACAGGGCTGGACATGTTTCCTGTTTTAAATTACAAGTGAGGAAAATGTTTCTCCTCCTTGCTGTGGACAGTCTGTAGTGCTGGGCACTCCAAGAGGAACATTTCAGTTTAACCAATCAATGTAACAGCCACCCTGTGGCTTGTGCTGAGGGACAGGGCTGTAATGAAGAACTTGCAGGCACAGAGGGACTTACATGTGGGGCTTTATCAACAAAAAACATTTACACATCTTTTTTCCTTAGTGCTGCAGTTACAGACACAATGACTGTATGGTGACATGTAGGATAATTAAAAGATGGAAAACTACATCAGCAAAAATCAGTGTTTCCTCTCTAATCAGGTGGAGCAATCAGATTTCCTTTCAGATCTCCTGGGAGATTACATCTTATTGCTTTCTTCATTTAAACCCAATTTCCCTAGACCTTATCTACATGGCAATTTCCACTTCATGGTGAGTTTGTTCATTACATTCAGGTAGCCGCCCCCACAGCCCTGCCATAGCAAAGGATTATGGATGCTTGAGACTAAAGATCACTTAAGCTCTGACAAAACATAAAGCAATAAAGAAGAGAAAGCAGTCAGCCTGCATGATGCTAAAAAAGGCATTCAATGAACCCCCGAGTACACCACTGCTGCAACTAAACCTTGAAGGTGGCTTCCCATTTTGGGAGGGGTTTTCACTTGAGCTCCAAATGCTAGTCTTTGCACAGATGATCATGGCACTTGTATTCCACAGAAGTAAAGGAATAAATTTTTTTGTTCTATTTCATTGCAATTTTGCTAGAAAAATCACATGATGAAATGGTATTTGGATATTATATCATAACCATGCCTATCCTTCTTTCAAAGTGTACAACACAGACATTATACTGCACTGGCAGTACAGAAGTGTGTATATTTAATAAAATACAGCTGCATCCAACAAAGGAGAATGAGGTATCAAATCTGTTTGCTTCATCATGCTTTGAAAGCACAAGACTTCATTTAAATAAGAAAAACAAGCAAGCTCATTAGCTTGAAGTCCTGAGGATGTTTACGACACAGAAATCAAGGGGGGTGCATTACAAGGCACAACATTTTTGGTGATACAGCTACACAACAGCTATAAATAAGCATTATATCCTGAGACAAAGTCTTCACTTCACTCTGAAGTGTTTCAGCCGTTTTGCAACCCCTATCCTATCTTCCAAACTGATTTAAGCACTAGGAGCAAAATTTGCACACCTGGGAAAAAAGCTGGATTCTTTTAAGCATAAGCAGTCAGAGAGATGGTGGTACCAAGACATATGTCAACTGACATATACATCAGAAAGATTCACCCATGCTCTTCAGAGGTTTTAGAAGCTTGTGTTTCATTTCAGAAATACAATTATGCCTGCATTCGTTACACCTCACTTTCTGCTCCATCCATAAATCTGTGCAGGAGAGGGGCATCTGCAAGAAACAGACCGAGGCCCTACCCTCTGACATCTCAGCCTCAGGTTAGATGGCACGTGCTCGTACTTGAGCTTCAAGCAAAAGCAGCACTCAGGTTCCTGAAAGCTATGACATACAAACAAAAGAACAAGTCACACCAAGAGAGAGCTTTGCCATACTAATGTGAGGTAAATGGACTGATTTTCTGCCAGGTCCAACAGCAGGGATAAAAGAAAAGAGTGTATGCCAACTCTTCATAGGCCATAGAGTTCTCATTCTATTGCATTAAATTAATCTGAGACCAACAGAAGTTCAAACCAACGATTCAGACTGAACAACTGCAGAAGCCAAGGACCCGCTGCAGATGACTGTCTCCCACCTCTCGTGGGAACAAATCACACCCAGGGGACGAGCAGGTGAATTTTTGGCTCCACTGATACTCAACAGAAACCATCTCACAGATTCTGGTTTAAAGGTTTCTTTTCCAGAAAAAAAACATCACAGTGCAACTTGGCACCTTACAATCCCTTCTCACATTTATACAGCTCAGATCTCAAACACCTAAAAAATTCTGAGAGATTCCTCATTTTTAGGCATTATGTTTTGTGGTGCAGCACGAATTTAAAAGCTGCTACTGCTAACTTGTCACTTTTTGTGCCGATTCATCAAGGAGTTTGTATCTAGCAGATCATAGCTCTAAGTACTTGGCACAAGAAAGCTCCTTCCCGTATTTATATGACGGTAAAGGTCTCCCTGTGTTTAAAATCAGCAGTTATGTCTTTCTCTGTCCAAAAGGCACCCTGTTTTGAATAACAATCACTGCAGACCTTACAACTGCAGTAGCAGTGACAAGCAACATGACAGTGTCTCACAAACAACCCACAGTACGAGGCTCTTTAGCTGCAGTCTTTAAAATTCCCCCGCAGAAGGTTACAATGTACAGGTGCTTGAGACACTATAAACACTATCCAAAACTGAAATCTCTATCCAAACAGGAATAAGTAGCTGGGTTCAACGTCCATACAAAAGGTTAGGCAACGTCATCATTTCTCTTGAACTTTTCCTCAAATTAAGTGTTTGGTTATGCACCTAAATGATGTATTTATTGCCAAATACGTTTTTAAATGTACTTACTAAAAGACATACACATTGCACTACTACAATTCTTGATTAATCACCAGTTTCTAAAACATGCATATAACTTTCAAAATCCACCTGTTTTGATTCATCTAATGCCATGCACTACAGCAAGACAGAAACAAAACATGCTATTTAAAGCTTTCCATAACAGTACGTTTGTCGACAGTACTTGATCAAAGCATTTGCTTTGACTGTGCCGTATTTGTTTAACTACTACTGCTTATTTTAGCCCATATAAAGAGTTCTGAAGAACATAATCTCAGTAGATGCCAGAAGAATGTAGCTTTTAAATGTAACCCTACATCCATAGAGCAAAATCAAGGTCTAACAACATAAGCAAGCAAAATTCTCTCATGTACACAAACTTTTCCTGTGTGATTTTTTTTTTCTTTTTTGAAAGATTTAGTGGCAAAACCAGGATCTAAGTGTTTTCCCTTATAAATAATTCAGAAGACAGTAGAAAAACTCATGCATGGCTGTTGCTATTTGTCAAATGCTATTGGAATACATTTAAAATTTTTATTTTATTACCAGAATATCAAGCATTTCACATCAGAGTAGGTTTTGCTGGCTTCTGTGTGGCTTGATTTCTTGAGGTCAAGTCTTTTAAGAGGGGTTGGTTTGGTTTTTCATCTGGTGTGTTTAACTGTTTACCAGAATCACGTTCTCACACTTCAAGGTGTTTTCTGACTTTATTACATAACCTATAGGGGTGGTTTGACCCTGGCTGGACACCAGGTGCCCACCAAAGGCACTCTATCACTCCCTTCCTCAGCTGGTCAGGGAGAGAAAAATCTCACAGAAGGTCCATGGGTCGAGACAAGGACAGGGAGAGATCAATCAAACCAGTTACTGTCTTGGGCAAAACCGAGTCCACTTGGGGAAATTAGTTTGATTTATTACCAATCAAATTAGAGCGGGATAATGAGAAACAAAACCAAATCGTGAAACACTTTCTAGTCACCCCTCCCTTCTTCCAAGGCTGAACTCATTCCAAATCTTTCTGCCACCTCCCTGCCAGAGGGGCTGGGGAAAAAGGAACAGGAGTTGTGGTCAGTTTGCCCAACACCGTTTCTGTCCTTTTACACATTTGTTGTGTAGAAAGATGAAAACATAGTTTTTTACTCTAAATTAGCAGTAATGCTGCTCTGAATCAGAGAGTAGCAATATTTCTGTGAATTGCAAGGCTCCACAAAAGGCCACAATTTATTTCAATTGCACTGAAAAACATAACCATTAGGTACCAAACCTGGATCTAAAAACTCTTCTCATGTGAGTACAAAATAAGCATCTGTAGCTCACCATTTAAATTACAAGTGAAACCTTTGTATCTACTAAACAACAGCACTGCAGGCATTGGCATTTAGGGCTTACAAATGCATTTTCAGGTCTGGTCCACATATATTCATGGTGCAGCAGGCAGGGAGGATTATAACAAAATGAGCTAAAAATGCTACTTTTCAACCGATTTCAAGGTTTCTGTTTCACAGGGGTTCCATTGCTAATAATATATCTGTCCCTGCCAGCAGAGTTAATTACACCAGATGAACACAGAACTCACAGTGCAGGACTACTGAATGTTTCAAAGATCTAGAAGGTGCTCCAAATGTCAGGTGGTGACAATCACACATGAGACTTTCAGGGACAGTTCCTGACCCCCTGAAGGAGTCAGCAGTTTGGGCTCATGAGGGCAACCTCCCCACACAGCACCTGCATCAAACCCACTCTTAGCACTAATCAGAGCAGCAGCACCACAGGGAGGGAAGTCAAAACAAATAAAACCCATCATTCTTCAAAGCAAACCCTAAAAGAAAGAGTTTCATGTAGCTTTTCTAGATCACTCCACTAGCAGTGTCTCTCTCCTTTGGACTCATATCAAACTGAAGTTTTGTACAATTCCACCTCACCCATGAGTGGCAGTCCAGGAGTCAAAAGTAAGCTCGCAAATATTTTTGTTTCTTCTAGACAAAAACAAATCTCCTCAAACCAGACTGCAAAGAGCAAAGGTCTTTGCAAACATAGTAAATGCCTTCAGCTACTTAAAATACAATGTTTGTTTTACTTCAAAGATTTTTAGACTAAATTACTTTTAAGCAAAAAGTGCAAGCAAAATACCTTGGTCTCTTTCTCTTTTCTTTCTCAACCTCTTAAAACATGCCAGTTGGTCTAGGCCTACATATCACAGGCTAACATAAATAAGTGCATCTTTCATGAAATTTATTCCACAAACAGAAGCTAGACCACTAGACAGATGCAGCAGCTATGTTTTAAACATTCTGGCATCCCTTTTCACCCCTGTTTCCGTTTCCCTGCACCTTCCTTTTGATCTGGCCCCACCCTAGGAGTCAGTCATCTTCCCTGGGGGAGCGAGGATGTACTGGCACAGTTCAGCTCTGCCAGATGTTTTGAGGGAACTTTCATTCCCTCGCTGCTACTTGCTCAAGAGGCAGAGGAGGTACTGCTCCAGGCCAAGCTTCCTGCTCATCGGCTCTAGTTGAGCTTTCCAACTTCTGAATTAATACCCAAAATAAGAAGCCAATTCAGAAGAAAACAGAGGCAGGGCATATGAGAAGAGATACCCTGTTTATTTGATGGTTTGGACTTCCATCCATTACCAACAGGTAATTTGTGAGGTACAAAATGAGCACTGATTTGGGGAAGTGTCCTTCAGTCAGTCCAGCCACCTACTGCTTTTATCCCTCAACACTTAAGTCTCCATATTATGTTTGGGCCCAAAGCACAAAGGGGCCCTCATTTACAGCCAACTCCCAGGCACCACAAGGAGCACATGAAATAGGTGCAGCAATCACAGAAGCACGTTCTTGGAAGCTCACAGGAAGCCCAGGGTGGAGATGTGTGAATTTTTCTCTTGCTCAAGGGCAGGCTTGCCTGCTTTCCTCCCAGGTCTTCTCCAGCTAGGAAAGCATGAAGTAAGTACAGGCACATTCCTAGAAAAGCCTGAGACCCATAAAGGCTCTACAGGAGGTAGAAGGTAGATTGCAAATTTTAATAACACTTAGTACATTAACAGTTACAGATTTTTCTTTCAAGAACTGACTTTCTCAGAGAGGGTGAAAACCCAGCTGTAGACTCTAATGCTTGTTCTTTGTCTTTCCTGCAATCACATCTTATCTCTCCATACTTTGGCCTTTCTTTTTTAAATCATTAAAGGAGACTGGAGAACTGCTTTTTTTGGAATTGGCCCATGAAATTAAAAGCTATATATTCATCTCAGAGACATGCTCAAGCATAATCCCACAACTTTCTGCTTTATTATCATTTTCCTGACTTTTGAGGTGAAGACAATGAATCCAGTAGTCTGGCACAGTTTAACATGTGATACAGTTTAAACAAAATTTCTCTTGGGAAAAGCCTTGTCTGGTGACATTGGCAGAACCAGTGACTGACCCCTAGGGAAGCGGGACAGTCACACACAGATGGGAAATAGCTAGGAAGGGACTACATGGAAGCACTGAAACATTAGACCCTACCTCTGGCTGAAAACTCAAGTGCGAGGTCCAGATGCTAAAGTCTGAATGTGTTAGCATCACTGTTAGGGAACTGATACTAAGTGACAGATAGATTATATTACATAAAGTTCAATTTCTGGCTGCCCACAATGGCTCCTAATTCAAACAAAGGCCTGATAAGCTACTGACAATAAATAAATCAAAGTAAAAAGCACACTGCTTTGAAACTTTAGCCTTATAGCCGGGAACATTACAGTAAGCTCATTTGTTAGAAAAGAACTGCTTGATTTTGACCTAATACTACTTTACCAAAGCAACTGCAAATTATTGATTTCCTGTGTTTTGAATTGAGATGAATAAAAACCTAACAGATTACAAATAAGAAGCCTTCTTTGTTCTGTGTATCACTTCCGCTGTGCTGGTCAGTCAGATGCCATTGTTTTTCCTCCTGCTCCCATGGCACGTGACAGGTATCTTACTGTGAAATAAAACAAATGAAGAGATAGAAACAAAAATATTTTCCAGGATTTTTACTGATTGTTTTCAGCCTTAGGTCTAGGACAAATAGTATGTAAGAAAACCAGGAGCAGTTCTAAAGAACTCCCCATACTGGTTCAATTGTCTTTTCTTTTCCGAAGTGTTCCCAATACCTTGGGTGCTGGAGCCCTTTAAGGTAAGTGTTGGGATTAATATTTACATAGAAGTGATTAAAAGACATTTTAATTTTAAAAAGCTGACAGGCAAGCAAAGTTGTACTCTGCATGAGAGCCTAGATGCACATTCAGGGAGGCAATATAAGCTCCCCAAAATTTTAATTGACATCGGCTTTCTGTGTGTTTGAATTCTCCATGCCTTGTAGACTGCTTCAGTCAGTAATGAGTTTTAAGTTCAAGTTAAGGAAAGAATGACAGACGATACAGTTCCATGATGAAATTTGCAATTCATTAAGATATTATAATACTCAAGAAGTCCCTGTTCCAAGAGGTAATGGATAAGCAGAAGTGACACTTCATCCCTCATCCAAGCCACCTGACATTTCTTCCTCCACCTCTTACACCTTTGCACGGAAGGTTTCACTGACAGCATCCGTCACCTTGTGCCAACTCTCTAAAGCAGATAGTTTTGCTAAGTGAAAAAGCTCTAACTCAACATCTCCCCTAAACAGTGGGAAGAATTAAATACCTATTAGCAACTTCATCAATGCCTCACCAAATTAGGGAGCAAGGAGAAGGAAACAGCTGTTTCAAGGAACAGACAACTCAGGTTACTCAGGTAACTGTCATCAGAAAGATGTTTCTCCTACTTGTCTCCTTGTCCTCTCCAGAATGAACAGTCACCTAACACCAAGACTATTTGTGATGCCCTCCTGCACTTTTATGCCATTCTGTGTTCCAAGAGGCATGGCAGCAGAATATCCCACTTCTCACCTGCTATCTTCCAGATGTTCACACTACCTGATATAACTAGCAATAATTCACACATTTGTGGGAAATCTACAGGAACTACAGAGTTGTTACATTTACAAGACCCTGCTACCCAACTCTACTTAATAGAGATTTAAAGTGCCAGATGATATTTTCCTGAATAATCATTGATTCCCTCTTCCTAACAAAAAGCACTAACAATGCTGCAGGGAGAAAATGACCAAAGGAAAACTTATTATGTTCTATGTTTACAAACACTAGTCTCTTCTTTCCAAGTGAAAGCTAGTTACAGACACAAAATCAGAAGAAATCAGCAATTTAAGTACAGATCACAGAATCACAGAATGGTTTGGGTTGGAAGGGATGTTAAAGATCATCTCATTCCAACCTACCTGCCATGGGCAGGCACACCTTCCACTAGACCAGGCTGATCAGAGCCCCAGCCAACCTGGCCTTGAACACTCCCAAGGATGGGGCATCCACAACTTCTATGGGCAATCCATTTAAGCGGCTCCCTCACAGTAAAGAACTTCTTCCTAATATCCAATCTAAACCTACTCTCTTTCAGTTTGAGTCCATTCCTCTTTGACCTGTCTTTATATGCTCTTGTAAATACTCTCTCTCCATCTTTCCTGTAGGCTCCCTTCAGGTCTTGGAAGGCCACAATTAGGTCACCTTAAAGCCTTCTCTTTTCTAGGCTGAACAAAGATAATTCTCTCAGCTTTTCCTCATAGGGAAGGTGCTCTATCCCTCTGATCATCTGCTTGGACTCGTTCCAACAGATCCATGCCCTTCCTGTGCTGGGGACCCCAGAGCTGGTGCAGCACTGCAGGTGAGCTCTCTCCCCAGAGCAGAGGGGCAGAACCCCCTCCCTGGCCCTGCTGCCCACGGTGCTCTGGACGCAGCCCAGAGCACATCTGGCTTTCTGGGCTGTGAGTGCTCATTACACATCTATGAAGATATGACTTGGTTTCAAAGACAGAAACACCCCTGCACATAAGCTACAAAATAAATGAACCTGCCTGGGATGTGAAAGCTAACAGTCCCTTGTTTCTGAACACTTAGAAACCAGAGTTCAGATGCTTTCCAAAAGTCAAATCAACTCATGAAACAGGAGATTCTCTTAATATCTTCACAAGCGTTGCAGTACCATGGTTTGTTGACCTTGAGAAAGTAAAGATTGACAGACTGCCTGTTTGTTTTGGGAATTGTTTGACAGAATGGACACAGTGTGCATTTTTGTGTGACTTGATGCATGGCTGAGCTTCTCACCTCTGACTCTTATCGGCCATTAACCTGACATAATCAATTAAGAAGAGAAAAGGAAATTTCACATTATTGCTATACTGCTTGAAAGCATTTTTTCTACATTGTAGCATGGAGTTTCTCAGTTCTGTTACCAAAACATAAATATAGGTCCCCGTTTACAAAGTTATTAATTTCAATTACTGCTGCAAACTTCTGCTGCTTAAAAGGTCTACAAGATCCCAAGTCTATTCCCTCCACCTTACCCACTGTATCACAAAAGTATTTGTAAGCACACACCATTGTAAAGTTGACTTCCATAGAGTCAGAACACTGCCCCTAATTTCCTTGAATTTTTTTTCCCTGCGGATGAGATAGCAACTCCCTAATCCAGTTCAGAACTAGGAGTAAGGGGAGAATTATTTCTTTACATCCTTTTTAACTCTGTTTGTTTTAAAAAGGTACATGACTCATGGTGGTTAAATATTTAACTGTTTTACTAATGAGCTGAATCCTAACATGCAAGTATGAAAACACGTGTCATCGATCCTGAAAAATCCCACTCGCATCCAAGGAGCTTTTTCAAATTTTTATATACATATATATTAATATATATATAAACATACACACCAGGAATCTATTAGGTAAGTTGCTGTTTTGAGACTATACTACACACAGATTTAGTATTCTGTATAGAGATATGTGGGGGTTGGGGCTTGGTTGTGCGGGTTGGTTTTTTTTTTCCTTTTTATCGAAACAATTGCAGTAATTCAACCCCAAATGTGCCTGTTATTGTATTAATAATAACGATGACATAATAGTACAATTATACCCTGTGGGACTAGGCCACACTGACATGTGCAACCACGTGCCCACCATCACTTCAAAGACAGAAAGAGATTGAAGATACTACCCCACCCTGCTCCTCATTTCTGCGCTTCTCATCTTGGAGATTACCACCCACAAAGCTGAACAACGGTAACCTGTTGTAGAAGTGCTCTTTGCCCTCTTTGTTACAACCACAGTAGTTTTAACCATCTTCGGTGGCAAAAATGAGAAGGGTTTCTGGAGCAGCCGGGCACCGCAGCAGACTGTGAAAGTCAACACAGCACAGTCCAATTCCAGGCACTGGCAAATCCCATGGAGGGGCTGCAGCAAAGAGCTAGCAGATGACTGCTTCTTCAGCTTTTCCAGAGAGACATGCTTCTGCAAAGCTACCTACACCCTGCCTGTTCTAGCTGCGTTGGAACAAAACAGCTTTTGTTTGTAGAGATGGCCTAGCTGCCAACTCAGGTTCAATAACCAGCTCTGGATTATGCTAGGCAGGCCTAGACCTGTAGGATAAATTTAATCTCAGCCAAGTTGGCCTCAATCAGCTGTCAGGCTGAAACCCTGCTGTCCTGCAGCAAAACAGATGAAAAGTAAACACAAAATGCTACTTAATTAATTATTTAGTCAAATCAAGAGACATGAGAGGCACAAACTTCAGTGTATAAAAGAAAGGCCAAAATCTGAGCTTTAGTGGGGCAAAAAAAACCAAACCAAAACCCTTCACAGTTCTAAGCTAAGAAATGAGACAAGAAGTTAAATATATTTTCCTTTTCAGTGTTGTGACTGCTGAGGCCCATCACAGAACCAGAATGCTTGGAGCAGGCCAAAGCTGGGACTTCTGGAAGTGGTGTTTTCTCTGCCCCAGTGCCTGGCTGTGCAAGAGCCCACTCAGAACTTCCTTCCCCTCACCTTTTCAACCACTTTGTCTGTTTAGGCTGCATGGCCTTTGAGGGTAGGAGCTATCTTTTAGAGCATGTGGCTCCCCACTCTGCTAGGTGTTGTACTTGATCTTACAGGCAGGGCCTTTGGAATAGACTGTAATGGAAACAACAATAATGTCCTTTCTCAGAAGAATAACACACGAGTCTGCTTGTAAATTGTATTGCAGATAAAGTTTCCATCACACTTTTAACTATCAAAAGCTAACAAATCTTACTCTACAGTTCCACAAACAGTTTAAGCCAGCACTGTTGCCAAAAGAAGCAATCTCATCTGGCCAAAAAAAAGGTTAATTTGAACCCATCTGGGTTCTCCAAGGCAATTGACAACATAGCTGCATAAATGCTTGTGTTGGCAGAAGGAATGGAGCAGCAAGATCATTTCTTCAGGTGGCAGTGCCAGTTTATGTAGGCTGAAACCCACTCTTGAAAGTACAGCCTGGGTTCTCTAAAGGGTTTATCTCACAAAGCCAACTTAGAGTGGAAAAGCTATGGATCACCCAATTTTACACATAAAACTGCTAATATTCACCTCCCAAGAATGCTGCGGGGTTAAGCACATTTGTGTTTGTAAGGCATTACAGAAGTAAGATTAGTAAATATTTAATTTTCTCTCCTCCCTTTCCCCCAGCCTTGGCCACTAAGTGTAAGTCATTCTGAGCTCCATATACTAAATCAATGACTTGGAGCAGCTCCTAAAGGTAGCTGTCAAGCTCCCTGCCTGTGGGCCAGATAGAGGTCAGTCATCATATGCACACAATCCGATTTAAAACTGTTCTGCAACACTGCAGCCAGAACAGCATCTAAACACATTCTACCCACCCATGCTGCAGGGAACCATGGAACAGACAAATTACCTCGACAGCAGACATCCTTTCTCACCTTGATCTGGGGAACAGCTGCAGAGGAATAAAGGACGAGTAAATCAACTCCTTTTGCATGCATTCCACGTGTAAACACATCCTGTCAAGCTGACAGAAACAACAACGAAAGGAGTGTTTCTGAAAGGTACCTTAATAAGGATGTTAGCAACATGCTGGAGGAAAAAAGAGGTCAGCCTCAGTGTCATTAGCATAAGGGAAACCATCAAAGTGAGGCAGCACATAGGTTGCTTTCACAGACTGGGTGTGAAAACAGGCATTTTGGTTATTTTGTTAGTACTTCAAAGTCGGGCTGTTTCTGAGCACTAATAACAGCTCTTGGTTCCCCATCATCTTAAAAATATGCTTGTGGTCAATGGGTTAGGTGGAAATACCTGCTGTAAACGATGCACTAAGGTACAGGTCCCTGAAATCAATGATCAGTGGGAATAGCTGAGCAGTGCAGAGGTTTTAGGACTTTCATCCTAATACTTGGTCCCTAGAGGGAACTCAGAAGCCTGCAGAATTTACTCTGCTGCAGAGCCTCCGGCCCCTGTGGCTGCCAGGGCACGTGGCACCCACCCTCGTTTGCTCCCGAGGCACAGGACACGCCACCAACACGGAAGAGAAAACGCAGTACGTGGCAGCTCTCTGGGCTATCACGACTTCTCCAGCAGCTCAATACAAACAGCATGTTCTGAGCGCCACAATTAAATTCATTTATTTTATAAGCTGAGATAAAGTGTAAATGCCCATGCTAAGTACTACTAGCCACTGAATCAACAGCTCTAATAAACTTTCACAAGGCCTTTCTGATTACTGAGATAAAGTAGAATTGGGCCCCACAGTACAACAGGAGCAATCCTAGAAACTCTTTGTGCAAGACAAGTTTAACACAACTCACCCTTCAGTCATGATGACATTTTTTATACTACTAAAATAAAAGTAAATTAGATAAAAATATATTTAAAACATTAAATGTGAGATAAATACAGTTTGCAGCTACATAAATCAAACTTACTCTTCCTAGGTTACCCCTAAGTACAAGCAGACTCTGTTGAAGAAATCTTTCCTATTACATCCTGATCCTGTTAATATTTATGCACACAGGAAGCTCCACTGAAGTCATGATGACGACTCATATGCACAAAGTTAAACACACTGCACAATTGCAAGTCTCATGCCATAAAAACTTCACTTATAAACCTAGAATGTAATTTAGTTGCCTCTGCGCATATACATTTAAAAGGAAAAACAACCAGCATACAATCTCACCTTTTTCCCCCCCTTGTCTAAAGCCGTGGAATAAGCTCTCAGTAGGTCAGAATTGCCAGAGGCCCTACTCAACACAAACGAAATCCAGCTAGAAGTATTTTGTTTTCAAATCATTGCTGAAAAAAGAAATGTTCTATACATAAATATATATGTAAAGAAGCATATACATAAATACATATGAAGAAATAAGAGTATTCTCCCTATACTGTTTTTCTCTACCTGTGCACAAAGTCAGATATTTGTCACTTTTTTCACGGCCTGGCAAATTTCTAACAGGATGTTCATTTACTCATTCCCCTTCCAAGAGCAGTTAGCGCTCAGTGCCCAGATGCACTTTCCTCCTGTCAAACACAGAAGTCAAGAAACAACATAACAAAGCTTTTTAGAAAACAAACTCATAGAAGTTTAGTTTAGAAACCACCAAGAAAAAGAAAGCCACCAAGAAGTCCAATTGATTTTGGGTTTTTAGCCAGTTAATTGAACCCACTTAACCCAACATTGCAAAATAAAGTTCTTAAAGCATTCAATTTAAGTTATTTTCTCTCTACTAACTCCTGGAACCTCCTTTCTTCCAAGGCACTGGCACTCAGTGCTTTTCTGTACTACAATTACACCACACCTGCAGAGTTTCTTCCAGTCTTGCCTACCAAGGGTCACTTAAAGCCATTCAGGAGCCACCAGCTAAGTGACAGCTGGCAAATTCAAACCTGTCTCAGTAGTCTATCATATGTAATCAATTGCAAATTGAACTTCAACAGACTCATCCCATTATTTCCTAGCTAATTCCTCCTGGGAAAACAAGCCGGCAAGCTTCCACTTTGAACCACGGAGCTAGTTTTGCCCCTGTCCCTCCTCCCAGCTTCTCCCTTTCCCCTCCCTCTGCCTCAGTTCGCTGCACTGTTTCAGTTTTTCGGCTTGATATCCGTTATGTTATGTCAGCTGTTACATTACGCTTAAAACAATAGACTCCAGCTGGCTGAGGTCAGATGTGAAAACAAGGACCTAACAAAGCCAGAGACCCTCCAGTTATACTGAAATTGAGATACACACTGAATGTAGCACTTAATGACAAACTACTTTCCAGACATTTGGGCAAAGCATAAAGGAAACACCTGTCACTGCAAACATTACACACTAATCCAGATAAACTCTAAATTTAAAAATCTTTCTTTTCACTGCTTGGCTATACCATGCACCAGTATTCCACAGTTTTAAATTTTTTTTCCAAGATTGAATTTGTATTACTCTGCTTGTTTACTGAAGTAATAAATAGCGAGAAATATGTATCATTTCAAAGAAAATATGTTTACTATGTTGCTTTTGGAGTTTACCAAGCAAATGTTTCAAGTTCGACATGGATGTGCATCCCAGAAAAGTTTAGTCAAACTTTAACCCTTAAGTAGGAAGCTTGACAAAAGTGAATAATAAATGTAACTGTGACTGAAACATGCCTTTTTCAGTGATGGCATTTTCTTAGCTGCACCTTTGAACACAATTTATTGGAATGTACCTATTCTTAAAAATAAAGAAACAAACCACTGGTCTACTGTGTGACTTACAAGAGCAAACACAAGCTCTTGAGAACAGGTGAAAAACTAGTAACTCCAGAGAACATACCCTCTATTTATCAAAACCCTGCATACAATATAAAAGCAATGTTCCTTGAAAGCTTTCACATTACTGCATTACTCATATATGACAATCTGGGACGCTTGCTCTGTGCAAAAGCACAACGTGGCACCCTGCTCATTTTGGTCTCTCCAAAGACCCCCGTGCTGCCAGGGAGGGAGATCACCGTGTCAGATCATGTGGGCCACCAAGCAGCCAGCAGACGGCACCAATCCATCACCAGTGGCTTGTGCTGGCCCACAATCTGTCACCAGCCCCACCCCGAGCTCAAGCACGGTCGCTCTGCACAGAGCCTGTCTTAGTCTTCTGAGTTTGAGCCCCAACAAACGCCTGGTACTTCTCATCCCAATGGGGATAAATGGTAAATTCTGATTCCTTCATGCACAATGATGTACTTGCAGACTTTATTTTAAATGACAGTGTTCAGTTATGCCACCACACAAGTCCAGGTACAGAAATCCCAGGAAAGGGACTTTTCTTTTCAAAGCTCTTAGTAAAGGCAGAAACAGAAGTGATCAATTTTCTACATCCAAGCTACTCCATTGTAGCAGATTAAAATAAGAGTTCAAACCCACAATGTTTGGACCTTCTAGATGAAATGTATGGGATATATGTAAAAGGAGGTGTGAGTTTTTTCCACAAAAATTGCTGCTTATTCTTATCAATACATCTAAAGGCCATTCTTGGTGGTAATTTTAGAGAAACTTAGACATATAAACTTTTTATTTTATCCCAGCTGAATAGGAAACATCCAACAATACCAAGAGCATACCTGGCAGGGCATAACATATTGGAAGCCTTTCAGTGTATTAACAAGTTTAAAAACTTTTTCCTTTCTCCTCCATGCAAACACTTGCCCAATTCATTTCACTGAAAGCTTTAATTGTTCTTTTTTTTTTTTCTAAAAGCCATCCACATGATGAGCAATAAAGTAGACCAAACGGCATGAATTTTGTGGCTACCACCACAAAGTTGCCAGAGTTTTCTCTGGCACCAATGTTTACACGGCCCTTTCCTCCCATCTCTCTCTCCACAAATTATCGTTGCTAATTACTCATATAAAATTCCCCAAGCCCATGTGAAAAAACATTTCTTTATTAAGAGTTCACTTCTTCCAAAATATATTTTTATCTAGTTCAGAACACCATCCAAGGTCAGAACCAGCCACCCCAGGAGAGCACAGCGCGGTCCAATGCTGCCCTCTGCAGATTTTAAAGGGAAGCTCCAGCGCCCTTCTACAAGTGTTTGATTTTTAGCACATGTCGAAACAAAACCAGCTCATCTCTCCCTTACTGGTCTTAGCATGCTTTCATTCCATATCGCCTCTTCATTCCTCCTTAACTCAGATTTCATCTACACCAAACCAGACCAAGAGGCTTGTCTTCAGTTTGTTTTTTTTTAATATAAAAGCACCCATTTAATTAAATTGGTTCAGCTGTCCCTAACAGCCAGCCTTATTTCCACTTTAGAAGCATCTGATTTGGCTCCCTTTGACCTGCTCAGAATGGACATAAAGCAGAATTTAAGCATGTTCACACAACCTTCTGAACCAAATGAATTAAATCCTTTTAACATCACATTTACATTAAACACATAACTCTCCTCTGCAGGCCAGGGGAGTCGACAAGGGATTGCTTTGAGAACAGCTGGAACAAGTTAAGATCTTACTACCAGCAACATTTCAAACCAACGCAGCTGATTTTGCAGTGAGGCAGATGAGAAGCACCCGCGTTATCTGCCAGCACAGCTCAGCCCTGAACATCACAACCAGGGGCTGAAGAGCAGCCAGAAACACCTGGGTGCAGATTCAGGGCAAAATCCCTCTTCCAGCTACTCCTTACAACTCTTACCGATTTTAATTTCTAATCATGTTTTCTGAGCCTTCAAATCACTGACAGCTGGCCTCGTTCCTACAAACTAAAATGTACAGAGGCCAGCTTGGACTGAAAGCTGGGATTCTCCACTTCAGCTGTCAGTGGAGTGACAGAAAGGACAGGCTGCAGCGAGTGACTCCCTGGACAGGTCTTTCTGCAGGTCCAACAAAGGAAAAGGATTACAGACCATAAATCCACTACACACATCTTCTACACCAGCTGGCCTCACTTTGGGTCAGACCAGGGGACATTGCTGAGGTTACAAAGACAAATTTTTCACTTTCTCAGCTACAGTTGTTCAGAGTCTGTAGACTAGATCAGTCTGTAGAGCTATCACCAGGCATCCTTTACAGATATTAAATCCATTTGATTTTTCAAAAGGATGAAAATGCACCAAGGTAGATCGGGAGTCTGCATTTTGGCCTTCTTAAGCAAGGAAGATAATCAGGAAAAAAAACGCTGGAACCTCTTTAAATTGTGCTTTCTTTGTGAAGACCACCTTCAGAAGCAAAAACTGTGGGTATTTGCCTTTTTTTGTTTTCTCACAAGACCCACACCAAACACTCCAGCAAAAAAAACCCCAAGGTTTATACCCAAAACATAACATTATATTAAAAAAAGCAATATAAACTAGATTTCCTATGGGCCTGGACTGTGCCCGTTTCTCATAATTGTAGGAATAATTTCAATGCCAATAAAGTAAATGCTAATAAACCAAAACTATTGCCTTTTTATCTTAATTTGTATTTTTTAAAGTTTAAATGTTTTTTAATCTCTTCAGTAAGAAGCATGCAAAAGTGGAAAACGAACTCAAAACAGAAAGCTGGAAAGAGCTTATACTTTCATCATAAAAACATAGCCTTTTTTTTTTTCTTTTTATTTGGTTGGAATCAATATTGAAATGAGATTCCTACCAGAAAATAGCTTTTTCAGGCACACTAAATATCCCTTGGTTCAGCAGAATATTTAATCCCCTTGGATCAGGCACTTGGATTTTCTTAGATCATGCTGAGATAACAGCATTCTGCTGTGTTCTGGCACCATAAAATCCTTGCTTATGAAAATAAAAGAAAAATATGGTCTCTCTGGGAACATACATCTCTGCACTACTTTTTTCCATAGTTTAGACATTGTAGTCTCAAAATCAATTTTTACACAGATATACCACATTCTCTTTATGAGTCATGGCAAAAGCTCTCCCGCACCACTATTTTACACGGGCCAAGTGTACACAGGACTCTTCAAAATGATGATGCTTTCACAGTCTTGGCTCGGACTCCAGCTCACGCTGGGCAAGTGCCAACGAGTAACTGGAGTCAAACCCCCTCCGACAGCACCATCTAGTGAAAAAAAGAGAAAATAAACACATGCAAATTTAAACAGTTTTCACTGCATTCTGGAAACGAACAAAAGGCCAATTCTCTCCTAATCTCCCATTACAACTGCATTTAGGTATAGCTTTCATCAGGGCTCTTTGCCTTGTGAAGTGTGGTGACAAGTAGAGAAAGATTCAGCAGCTAATTGTAAGCTTTTTGTCTAAATCTGGAACACCACTTGGAACACATATAAACTTGCCCTTGTTTATTTTTCCAACGTTAAGCTTGCATTTTTCTTGCTTTTATGAGAAATAGAAGCGTTTTTTAATGCTTTAAAATTATTTATAGCATAACATCTTCTGTTTCGTGCTGTGGGAGGTGATACTTTAAGACAAGCAGCTCCAGAATAAAATCAAAATCATATATACATATAATATCAACAACTTTTTTAGCTTTTATTTTCATATTATTGTAATATCTTGTATGACTGTATTAGTGAAGCGTGAAATTATTTTTCATGAAAAAGGGCACACAGCTTCTACCTGTAACTGCAATGTAACTAGGCTCCCTGCTTTCAAAAAGACTACCTGCTGAAATGATGCAGGTGCTCAGATCTTTTACAGGGTCAGAGCCCAATACTTTGGCTATTTGGAGGAAATAAAGCAGTATAGCTATTAATCGTGAGTGCTTTTAAGTGTCTTGTTTAATTAGTTTTCCAGTCAGAAGGAACAGATTCTGTTCTTTTCCCAATGCATAATTTCTTCAATGCCATTCAATTCCAGTTTCATAGGATTACTTGAGGTCTCAAACCACAAACTCTACATGGCCAAAGTTTCTCCATTCTCACTGCCAGTAAAGCCCAAGCAAAAGCCATCTTCAGGATTCCCATTCTCCTGGATAGGTTGCTCGTACACAGCTGCTCCTTTGAGCTCTCTCTCACTTAGTGTTAATTTATTAATCAAGTTGCTTGCCCTCTCCTTCGCTCACCAACAATGTTACCTACTTGAATTGTCTGGCTCCAAATAAAAATCATCACTGTCAAATAATTTAAAATCCTTCTACAGACACAAAGAAGAAATTAACTCCTACTGCAAAGCAGTAGAAAGAGTGCTCTCCTAAGCTTTCATTTCTCCTTACAGCACCAGTTGGTTTGGAAGCTTGCACTCTGTCTTTTCCTGTTTTGTGCCTTAATCCCTACATGCTGTTACACTTTATTTTACTTCCCTCTTTCCATTTTGCAGTGTCTCTTCAACCAGCCCTCTGTGATTAAATTCTCCCCAAGAATTCAGTAACATCTATTTTTGACAACTTGTAACGCTATCTTAAAGTCAAAGAAAAATCTCTTAAGAAATAAGGAACAAGAATAGGAAATTTCACTGGGTAGACGCCAACAGGACTGAGATTCTGACATTTATATTTGTGTTTCAAGATGCCACTCTCCTTGGAAAGTCCCACTGAAACTGGATAGAGCAGAGAGCACATTGGCCCATCTACTGCTTTGGACTGATGGCTCCCCATAATCCCCACAGGTTTCATCAAGGTTACCACAGTTAATCCTTTAAGAAAACAGTATCAGACTGTGCCAATACTGAACAAACAGACAACTGCTTATTTCCCATAAAAACCATGACAGCAGGATTTCAGTTTTAGGAATTAACCACAGTTTTTCTCACTATGTAGAACAGGAACACGGATACACCATTCACCGATTCTCTCACTACTTAGAGAGCAGGATAATACAGAGTAGTAGAAATACACAATCCATCCTGGATATTACACACACTGTATGTAATAATCCTGAATGCTTTGCGTGCACCTTACACTGCCTGGATTACCTAGATACAGACAACACACACTGCACACAGGATAAACAAAAACAAGCTCAATGATTTCACAGGGTGGGAGCAGGGAATGAAACCTTACTTGTTATTTTGTCACTAGGAGTTGTTTCACCAAGACAACACACACGTTAAATATTATGATATATTGCAAAGATGAATGAGACATGACCAGAAGTTAAATTCATCACAGACATTGGCAGAAGTTATGGATTAAAAACCCTACTAGTTATGGAGTAAAAAACCCAAAACAACTTAAATCTGTACAAAAATAAAACTCCAAATCAAAAAAAAAAAAAAAAAAAAAAAAAAAAAAAAAAAAAAAAGATACTGAATGCAGAAATAAATGAATAAATGTACGGATGCTCTTAGCTAGCACTAATTATGTTACACTTAAGAGTTCAAACATCTTACAAGTTAGCTAAATAATATACCAGGAAAGAAGGCACTTAATATAGAAATAGTGTGATTGACACTGAATTTAACAGGCTACATTCTTATTTTTACAGCATTCATATTAGGTATAGAGCCTCACCAAAATTAATAGATAAATAGACAAAATTTATTATAATTGATGAGGGTCTTAAGTGAACTTTTTCATGTTAATAGTGGTAATATGCATCATGATATTACTGGAGCATTGCTACAATACCCGTTTTGAACAAATATTTAAAATTGCTAGTTAGCATTTTCTCAATATAGTGGCAGTGTTTCCACAAGTTACATAATGGTATTTACAAATGCAAAGAAATCAGTGATTTAGCAGGGGGTATCCCACAAGTGAAGTACAACAAATTTATAAAATTTTGCATGTTTAAAATCATGCCTCTCCAACATCAAAACTAAGGCTCTTCAATGAAATCTAAGCTGGCAGGACACTAACACTCCTGAAGCATTTTTTGGTACATTTATGTTGCAGCACTGGTGTACTATAAACATGGTGAGTGCATTTTCTCTACTGGAGGGAAAGAGCGTAAGACAGGCAGAGCAAGTTGTCTTAAAGTCAGTGGACATACAGGAGTTTCCCACTTTTGAAACAAAGCTGGATATGACATCAGCTAAATGAAAGCACTTCCACTTACTTTGTTCCCCTGCTATGGCCTGGTGTCTGGTCTTCAGTACGGCTGAAAAAAGTATTAACCCGAGCAATAGGAGGGATTCAAGCTTAATTAGAATAGCTGTATGTGTTGGACACACCACAGATGTCCTCAGTATAGGCCACGGAGGTTACCACTTCATTTTTGGGCTACCACGATTTTTGGTGTTTCTGTAGCTTTACAGACTCATGAGTGAAATGCAGAAAAGTCTCTTGTCAATTAAATCATAAGGAACATTCTGCTCGATATGGTGTTAGCTCAGGAGATCAGAATTTGCACATTAAGAAAACACATCAATCATATTCATGTCCACATACATACCATCCAAAATAATGTCCCTGTAGCAAGAGCTGCATACTGCTCAATTGTAGAAAGCACGCTGAAGATAAGGCATATCAGCACAATAAGGAAGCTGTAAATGAAAAGAAATTTAAAAATTAAAATAATGCAATGCAGTGCAACAAGAACCTATAGTGAGAACAGATAATTATGCCATCACAAATCATGCTTACACTGAAACGTCATTGGTATTGGATTATCCCAAAATACAGCTGCTAAATTTTGTATGATCCTGCTTCCTGTTGGATAGTTTATTTCTCTTCCAACACTGAGGGTTTGGGTTCAATGTTATCAAGTGAAACCACATGATAACACTAGCTTTAGCCTGCTTCTGAGACTTGCTGTTTCCTGGCCCCTCACAAAAACAGTATTCCTTCCTCTTTCCCATTGTAAGGATTACTATGGCTGAATCACCACACAACCCTCAAACGTGTTTCAAATATTTGCCTTTTTGCTGTTCCGAAGTCCAATAACTGAAAAAAAAAAAAATCACAAAGCCAAAGTTTAACAGGCTCTGCCTATACTGTCTTATATAACTGATCCCTAAAAGGGCCCAAATAAATAAACTCTGACATTTGGCATTTGAAATACAACCTAGGTCTGATTCCATCTAGTTCCAAACCCCTGCCATGGGCAGGAACACCTTCCACTAGACCAGGTTGCTCAGAGCCCCATCCAGCCTGGCCTTGAGCACTTCCAGGGATGGGGCATCCACAGCTTCTATGGGCAACCTGTGCCGGTGCCCCAACCCACCCACAAGTAAAGAATTTTTTTCCTAATATCTAACTAAACCTACTCTCTTTCAGTATGAAGCCATTCCCCTTGTCCTGTCACTACATGCCACGTCCATCTCCATCTTTCCTGTAGGTTCCCTTCAGGCACTGGAAGGCCACAATTAAGTCACCCCAAAGCCTTTTCTTTTCTAGGCTGAACAATGAAAATTCTCTTAGACTTTCCTCACAGGGAAGATGCTCCATCCCTCTGATAACCTTGGTGCCCCTCCTCTGGACTCACTCCAGCAGGTCCATGTCCTTCCTGTGCTGGGACCCCAGAGCTGGTGCAGCTCTGCAGGTGGGGTCTCACCAGAGCAGAGCAGAGGGGCAGAACCCCCTCCCTCCCCTGCTGCCCACGGTGCCCTGGATGCAGCCCAAGGTGCTGTTGGCTTTTGGGGCTGCAAACACACACTTGTCCCTAGGGAGGGGGTGCTGGTTCCCAGCATAAGATTTGGGACAGCCAGGGAGTTGCAGGAAACAGCCCAAATGTCCGTAACCTCCCAGCAATCCTCTTTCCCCATCTGGGGAGCAAGGCTGCCCAGCCTGCAGCCTCTGCCTTTAAACCCCTTCCCTGAGAGCTTCAGCTGTGTCCACCACCCCACACGACTGCTGCTTCCCCTAAAGGAACATAACACATTTAGAAGAAAATCATTTAAGATCCAAACTGGATGCTATCAACTACATACTAGGCATAGGCAGCTTCCAGCTCCCAAAGAACTGCATGTTTCTTTTAAAAACATGACATCAGCAATCAACAAGACTGAAAACATCCACTTGTTAAACACAAAGTTAGTTGTTAGGGCTATTTCTCACAATTCTGTTGAGACAAGCAACACCAATCCTTTGCACTCAGCTGAAACTTGCTCCAAATTCCAGTAACTAAATCACCCACCCTGTTGGAGATCTTTAAACCAGTCAACCATTTTTTTAACTCAAAAAATCCCACAACAAAAAAGAATTGAAGTAATGAATAAAACTGAACTCAAGTATTAAACCAGACCATCAGATTGGCACAGCTCAGCTGAAGTCATGTGAATAAAGGTAGAAGCTTTGGATAAGTGAGCACTTCTTTGGGTGAGTCTTTCAAAAGACCAAGCACTCAAGAAAAGAAAACTATGTTAAGGTTGACATATTCTACACTGCTCAATGATTGCTTCAAGATACAGTGTATGCAAGTCCAAAGCACACACAGAAAAATGATGCCAGAATCACAGAATCATTAAGGTTGGACAAGACCTCTCAGATCAAATCTGACTTTAGAGATTGTACTACTAAACAGTGGAGAGAAAGTTTGTAGGTAATTAGGCATAAAAATCGAATAGATAATGAAATTAAGTTAATAGGATAGAGATTATCACGTATCTACAAGTACCCATACAAAATTATACTTTTACCTAAGCAAAATATAAGTATGTGGGGGTGTTTGATTTATCTCTAAAGTCTTCTCATTTTACCCTGTATCTCAAGCTTTGGGCATTCTTAAGCACAAGGAAGCTGTGCAGACAGGGCAGGAGAATGCAAAGGTGAGTCAGTCATTTGAAACATAACATAAACATTCCCTAAGTGTCCAGCCCTTCTGTCTGCAACATTCTCACAATTGTATAAGAATACACATGACAATGTGAACATAAAAGGGTTCAGTTGCACAGAGATAGATGAGGCTCTCTGAATACAAAGTCCAATATACAGAGAATCACCAGTTCAAAGCAAAAAATAGTTGAAAGGGATGAGCAGCAACAATTCATATTTACTATGTCCCTTAATAGTAGTACAGTTAGAAAGTTTAACTCAGCCAACACATGGAACCACAAGGGGGCAACAAAGCAAAGACTATTCCATTTCTGTCTTTTCCTAAACAAACACAAAACCCTAGTAACCATCGAAGTTGAACGTTCATGTGACAAAGTGACAAAAATGAACTTAGGGTCAATCGTTTGCCAAATCTCTTTGCTTGTTCTTATTAGAGAAAGTGATGGCTGAAGTAAGAACTGCATTAAGTGCCACTCACCCCACTACCTACTTTTATGGATGTTCATGCACATGGACCCATTTCAGTCTTACTACTTTTTATTTTTTTTCACCTCCAGAACAGCTCTTGCAATTCACTGCTGTGCTCTTTCCAGGCTGATACATGAGACAACTTCATAACCACAAATACACATCATGCCAAGCAAAACAAAGATGTTTGGTCAGGTGCTGCTGCTTCTTGTCTGTTTCTTGGGCATGAGAGAGATGACACCCACAAGGTGCCAGTGCAGCACCACAGCTGAGCTTCTCACCCTGTTACACTGGCATTGCTATTTTGCTTAGGTCAATTGCACATAAGGAACTGAAGGTGCAAAATTAAGACATTAAACAAGTACACATGGTGTCCCCGTCTGGCATGAGCCTACTGTTTGTTGCCTTCCAACATTCAGCTTTATTCTGTTTTTGTTTTGGTATTGGTGACTTCCTCCTCCACTTTTGAAGTATAAAAAAGGGAGTGAGGCACCGGTAAAATAGAAAACAGGAAATTTGGCACTTTTTTTTCTCCTTTCTCTTTTTTGACAGTTATCTCCTCTTTCTTCAGCCAGAAGTGGAGCACAGATCCTCATTTACTGCCCAGGCAGCAGACGAGTCCACAGGAATTAGTTACAAACAACATTTGCAGGGACAGACTGCCTCAAACTTGAATTTGCTCACGCAAAAATCATCCTGGGGCAATTCAACTGGCCAGCCTCAGAAAAGCAAACATTACAATTTTCACAAAATAACCTTGTCACTCTTACTATGACTTTACTGTGATTGCTATTGTTACATTTTCACAAAAAAAAAAAAAAATACTTGTCTTGATACAGATGCTAAGCATGTAAACTCTTCATCCAGCCAGTAAATATCAGACAAGCTAATGGGCAACTGACTCTAGTCCAGTATAGTACATTTTTCCTCTAAAGGAGTCACCGGCAGCAGAACACTGGAATTTCTTAAACTCTAGCAGTCAGAAAGGGTTTCATCTCTTGGAAACCACCCATCTTTTATCTCCTGAAACCCATTGCTTGTTTACCCTCTACACACAAACGTGACCATCTTCAAGAAAGGAAGCAGAGCGATGAGCTGGCTCGCATCAGCTCTGATCTCACTCTGTGATTGTGGGGCCAAGCAAGCATTAGAGATGAGAAGATAGCCTGTGAAGTTTTTCATATTGTCTCTCCCAGCTTACAAAGTAGCATCTGCTTGCATGTAGATAAGTCACAGATACTGCATCAGAAGAAGAATTCAAAAATAGCTTTGTGGTTAAGTCACATCCAACAGTGCTATGTTTTTTTTTTTGACACCAAGAATTTTGCAAGTGGCTGTTGATCTTTGTACTTGCTGATGTGAAACCACACCACCACTGTTAAAGCAGTGTGGACCTTACAAAGCAGATGTTTTCTGTCACGGACTCAATTTTTGGTAGACTAGTACAAGGAGACCTGTGTCCTCTCAGACAGCCCTATTTCACTCAAAGCCAGTTTCTCTGGTTGTCCTGTCTACTCAGTTTTCCCCGGCACTGCACACCTGGGGGAGGCAGAGCCAGCAGTGGAGCTCCCGGTGTGCAGGAACAACACCAGGGTGCAGCACTCCAGTCACACTTGGAGCTCACGTGCATTCCGAGCCCGTTCCTGGACTTGGGACGTGTGTCTGTGCTACAGCAGCCTCTGCTGGGAAAAGCATGAACACAGACACAGCTGTGTAGAGAGTTACACAAGGCAGTGTCTGCACAGGTGTGTCTATGGGGGCAAACACTAAATAAATAATAAATTGTGTCTTGCTTCATTATGTCAGTCAGACAATTTAAGTAATTTTTTGTCTCAAACAGGTTTGAGAAGCCAGAGCATTTCCACAAAAGAATCATTCAGCAGACAAGGGAAGACGGCCAACCAACATATGTGCTATATTTAGCAACAGATAGGAAATATATTAAGAGCTAAAGGTAGATTTAATGTTTTCTGACTGTTCTAGGATATATTTTGACTTATGGAAGTCAAAAGACCTATGGCTTTTTCCCTGACCTCAGTGGCAGCTGCAGGAACTTTACACATCATAGGTAGTTATCAGTACTGTGCAGCCTTCAGCTCTGAGCTGCTGAGTTTTTTTCTATATTTAACTATGATTTTTGAACATTAGCATGTCTTTTTTGTGGCTTGAAACAATGTGTAGAATGATCAAAGGAACAATAAACCACTTACTGAGAGATAACAATGCTCATTTAGTGAATGTCACAGGTAGGAGAACTGATAAAGGTTTATAAAATATGTCCAGTGATATGACCAGGAACATTTTAAAAAAAGATGCATGAGACATGCTGGAAGTACTTACCAGATTACTACAGTCTCATGCACATGCAGCTGTTATCATCAAAACCAGTAATAAAATGTGGGTAGATTTCATTCCTCCTTGCAATGTTTCTTTACATACTCCCACTGGGAGTCTTTCCATAAACCAGGAAAAGGTTGTCATTAGGCCATAAACTGAGCTGAAACCTTAAAAACGTTTAATACATGAGAAGGGACATGCAAAGTTCAGCTCAATTTATATAAACTTGAGCTCTAACCATCCAGAAAGACAGACAGTTTTTCCTTGTTCAAGGTCACTTATGAGCTGCCCTTAAGGCTGTTTTTTCTAACCATTTTTATTCATTTCAGCTATCAGTCTTGAAGGTATCCAACTACTGGTGCCCTTGCATGCAGAGAATATTATTTTAGCCCGTAACTGCTGGATCTGTGCTTTTTCTTGTTTGGCATGAGGTCAATGGATAGTTGCAGTTCATCCTCTGTCTACTGGAGAAAATGACTAACTAAAAAAAAAAATATGCTGCAAAAAATGAAAATGTCTTTTGTGTGCTTCTATGTGCTTAACATTCTACTTATGCCCCCTTCTTGAATTTCTGTCTGCCCTTATTTTTACACAACGGGATTATCTTTCCTTGAACATACAGCTTTGTTCAGTCACATACACGACCTGTCATCTATCCTGTAACTCAGGGGTGGTTTTGTTTTGTGGGATTTTGTTAGTTTGCAGGTTTTTTTACAGAGTAAGTAACTTATTTTTGCCATTTAAGCTTCTAACTGTGATAGGTTTCTTAAGTAAATGAAGTAATATAAAGCTTAACCTCCTCTAAGCATAGAGCTTTACAAGAACAGGAAGAATGACATTGAGAATGAACAACATGAGTGTGCAGATTAAATTTGGGCAGATTCTTATCTCGAACATCATAATTTGCAAACTATAATGCTGCTGCATATCCAGTTCACGTTAGTTCATTAAAACATATGACAGTGTCATTATTTCATCTTTCATCCCCACGGCTTATACATACTGACACTTTTCAGACTGTGAACTCAAAGGTCAATGGTATCAGAAAAGGACATTTTCATGCAGCTTTCCAGGTTACAAATAGAGTTACTGCAATGAGGTTTTAGAGAGACAACTTCAGGTAAAAGACACACTGAAGACACTTTCATTTTTTCATACATTCTGCTGCATTCCAGGCCAGCAAAGTAACTCCTTACTTAATTTACATCAGGAAAATCCCCATGAAAAACTTCAACAAGTTTATATTTCTACAAGTCAACATAAATCCCTAACCACCTCACACAGTACCACATGGTCATTTCCACAGTGCAAACAAGAAAACATTCAGAACTAACCCATATAAACTAATTTCTTACTGCAGCAAGGCACCAGTTCTTTCACTCAAGGTATTTTGGGATTGCTTGAGAAAAAAAAAATCTAAGAAAAGATAAAAGAAGAGGAACAGGTAGAACTTGTTTAATAAAGGACAGCTAACAATAAGAGAAGAAAGAAGCCTATGAACATAAACAGCATTGCTAGGAAGCTAATAGAGGATGGCAATTTACTTTATGGGATCATCATCAAACCAGTGCTTTAAAGGGTGAGAAACTTAGAGTTGTTTTTTAAAAAAGAAGCAGGATTTCACCAGGCAGAGAAAACTTTCAACCTTGATGAAATTCACGCAAGTAAATACCCCACATATGTAGGCCTTGTGCTGAAGCCTTTAGCAAGTCTGAACTGAATACTCAAAAGACACTAATTCTGTCATGGCTATGGAATACCAGAGCACAGTGCCAGGCTAGTAACAAAAAGCTAAGTGAGCAGTTAATCATTCAGCTGATGGACACCAGAGGTCCTCCACCACTTACTCCATTAAAAATAAAAAAGCTTGTTTATAAGAGAATGCTATAATGAAGGTACATGGTTCGAAAGAACGAGCCCTGTACTCACTTCCTCTTCACCCACAGCTTAAGCCAATTTTAATACTTACAATAATGCATTAATTTTATCAACTACAGTAGCTGTTCATGCATTAGCATGAAAAAAAAAAAGAGAAAAATCACTGTAGCAAGGATTTAAGAGACCAGCACGAACCCTACCTGAAGATGACACAAGTTTAAAAAAGAATAAATACACAAGAAAGTACCTTACAGCAAATTAAAAAAAAAATTTAAAATAGGGGTTTCAATCTCTGGCCATGCAGGCTCTTTGCATGGCTTTCCTCTAAGGATTTGTCTTCTCTTTTTCTGTTTTGTTTTCGAGGCAGGGGAAGGAAGGAGGGGTAGAGCCCCTCCCCGTCTCCCAGCTTCTCTGTGGCAGGAGGATGCCCAGCAGAGGGGAAGTACACTCACACTCATGCAGAGAAGCATGATTCCCTCCAGGAACTGGCCACAACAGTTTCCTGCCCAACACACGCTTCCTCTCTGCTATGTCTGACACAGGTCAAGCTCGTAGACAGGTCACTGTTCTCAGCTGTCACTTGCCATCAAAAACCCTTCCACAGACCAAGTGAGAATGCTCTGTTTGTGTTAGCTTAGGTCTATCTGATGGAGCTTCCTGTTAATATGTATTTGTTCCAGCTCCTAAGGCAAAGTATAGTTGGTGCTTCCTGAAGGAAACAATGGCATAATTTTTAACCAGCTCCATGACTCCTTGGCAAAGAAATGCTTTCTTCTGGCTCCCGTGTGAGAAAGCAGCTTTATTGTACAAGAAAGATCATATACAATACAGGCTAGTCTGATACTACAAAAAATAGATTAACTATACAGCTAAACAGGCTAGGCTTCTATCACACTCACCTGGCTCTTCTGGGAGGTTTAAGTCTGTAAAAATGATTTAAATTACGGGCAGCGTACCAAAGCACAAAGCACACAATGAATCAAAACTCATTTAGGATACAGCACCAGAATTATTGCAGGAAAGGCCTGTAAGGTCTTGGCAAAGGGTATGATTGCAGTAGAAATGCAAACCAGACGTCAAGATGCTTCAAGAGGAAAGGTTAAGTACTCACAAAAAGCAATGTTACTGCATCCTGCAACGAGGTATTGGTCCCTTTGAGAACAGGCATGGATTAACAGGAAAAAGATGATAGGTACTGTGCAAGAAAGTGGAAAATTAATACGCTGCATTTAAAACAAGTGCATGACCAAGAGATGTGAATCACTGGACTGCAGAAAATTTATCAGCCCTCCCCAGATAGTTCACAGTAAGCTTCCAATGTGCCTCATCATTAACATGAAACCCCACCATAGCAACACGACAGCCATGGAAGGGGTGAGAGTTCACATGTGCAGTAAGGCCATCACCCAATACTAGAAATCAAAAGAATTTTTGCAGTTTCCTTTACAGCAGGCTTAACCAGGGAAAAACATTTCATTTTTTATCAGCCAGTTCTGGACATGTGTTATTTTAATGAGGGAGAAGAGAAATGTTCTAGAAACTGAGTGCCACAATACAAGTAAAACTTGTTTCGTAGTTGGAGTTTTATACAGTCGGTCTGAGCACTCACTATACCACTCTCCCACTTTTCTCATAACAGCAGATTTAAGGCAGCAGAGTTTAAATAATTTAATATCCAAATTTTAAAAGAAAATTACTAGAAGTTCTCAGACTATAAAACACAGCTTCTGAAAAATTGCCAAGACTAGACTACTCCTCTGCTTCGCTGTTATCAAACCTAAATTAAATAAATATTTCTAAATAAAATATTCTATTTTTAAATAAATAATTACTTTCAATAATTACTTTCCTTAAATACATAATATTTCTTTAAACAAGTAAAAATATTTACTTCCAATGGTTTCACTTGTTTGGGCTGGGTGAACACTATTCTGCTAGCTCCATCTGACAAAGCAACTCAAGAGCTCTATGCATTACCTGTTTTTTTGGTTGGTTTTTTTTTTCCTTCTATTTACTTTCATCACAGCAGCACTGCTACAAATCACTGCCTCCCCCATTAAAGATCAGAGAACATTGTATCGTGACTTCTAAAGCATACGCATCTTATAATGCTGCAGAAAACTGGACTTGGTCAACTTTTCAGCTCACAGACTTCCTTAGGGAGCAACTCTTGGACACTGCAGGTAGCCAAGTAAGTATCCTGCCCCAAAGAAAAAAAACAAGGCAGGAGAAAGGAAACATTGCCTCCACACCCAAGGAGAAAGTCACTATCCCACAATATTGTACAGCTGATGTACTAGTGCATGGAAAGTTGGATGCTAATTGTATGGCAGTAACAATCAGGGCTATGGTTCTAAATGTTCCATAAAGAAAAACCCACATTTCTAGCTCTCTAAAAAACCCCTCCATGACAGGGAAGCAATATTGATATTTTTGACAGCATCCTTTATTCTTCAATTGTGAATAGAGTGAAACAGTGAAAGGGACTAAAAATCAACAGACAGATAAATATACAAATGGGGAAGAAGTAATCATACCTTGAGCTACTGACCTCGAAAGATACTTAATGTGATTTATTCCAAATGCCACAAAGGTGATACCTGAGCAACTCTGGCCTACCTCCTCACCTGTTTCCCCCCTCAAATGCCTTTTTGAGCTCCTTTCTGCTAAAACCAGTGTGTCTGAAAGGCACTTTCATCAGCACTGGCAAGTAAGATGAAGACCGTGAGAAAGATCTGAAGCTGGGATAAATGCTCTCACCAGGGTTTCCATTATGACCCTCTGCTTTAATTATTTAAAGGTAGAGTTGACAGATGCTTTCACAGAAATCAGACTTGTCATCGTCTTTTGAGCTTTTCCACATTCAGCTCCCAGCTGCACTTTTCTAGAGGCACTGGGGGGGAGAAACATGGCACCCTTAATGCATCATAATGCATTAACAAGGAAGAGAAACTACATGACAGGTTAACATTCCTAAGGTGAAAGCAGAGGAATTCAGCAAACAGACGTATTTCCATTTCCAGGGGAGAAAAAGTATTTGCTGAGGGAAAGACGTGACGCTTGAAAGCCATGGCAACTTGACTTCTTAGTTTGCTTTAAGCATGATGGAAAGTTCAAGTGCCCCTGGAAGAAAAGAATGAAGAGAGTCTAGAAAGCCACAGGCAGCTTTTAATTTTATGGTGACAAAGTCTTTCTGTAAATACAAAAATCTCTATAAATATGTGCCATGAAATACAAGAATGCTCAATACTCCATTTCCTCAAAAAAGCCTAAACAGATTAAGTTTCCAAAGTGAAATCCATGCTACACTTAAAGAGCTTTAGCTTTATGCCCACACCACACAATAGACAGTTTTCCGACCTGAAAATTATGAGGATAATTATTTCCATTATTCCAGCAGTCAAGCTGGCTGTTTGTGGAAATTCCAATTGTCTATCACAAGGCTAAAAATTCTGCTGTATCAATTGAACTCACCTGCCCTGAATTAAACAAGGTAACATTAAGACAAAATGGTTCGAGAAAGTTATCATCAGTTCTGAGGCCTGCATCCAAGAGGCATTTCAATGTGGTGTAGGGTCCAAAACACTTGCATTTCAAAATGGAACTTCAAACTTGAACACTCAATTAGCAAAGAAGTTCCTTGTAAGAGAAGTTAAGATGAATAAAAGATTTTAGATGCTTCATACACCAAACCTTACAGGAAGGGCTCCTAATCAGGAATACAGTGGCTCTATGTAACGTTTTTTAAAATATCATCTAACATTTAAAATCTAACTTTTAAAAAAATATAATAATAAAAAAATTTAATTAACTGGACAACCAACCCTGCTGTGGTAACAGCCCCCAGCTGCCAGACATGGACTTTTACTTTTTACCTGCCCACACACTTCCAACTCTAAAAGCCATAAGGCATCTGAACATTTCTGGGAATGGTCTTTTGATGCTGCAGGAAAAATAAACCCTATTTATCTCGTAGTGAAATCTCAGATTCTGTCAGGTAACTTCCAGAACAAGGATTTATCAAAATTCATTGGTGAAAAAGACTTGAGAGATGGTAACATTTTGTGGTACATCTGAAGGCCACGGCCTCGGGAGGGGAAAGCTACTATAGTACCATAATTCTGATATATCATTGCAAGACAGCATGAGGAAGCAAAAATCCAGTGCCTGAGAGCTCACTGCATCACCTGCTATTCCAGTGTTAATACAGACATAAAATTATTTGTGTTACAGCTCTTACTGGGCCATTCAAACTGTACATAACAAGTGCTTGCTAACAGCATGCAATGCATTTCTGAAAACAGTGATACAAGTCAGAAAAGGCAAAACAATTGTTTTGCACATTGACTTGAATAATAAATTAAATTCCAGTTAATTATTAATATTGCAGGGCCCAGTATTATATGCAAAAGCTTGAATATTAAATAGTTTCAATTACACGGAGGAAAGCAGGCAGTGCATCTACAACATTAAGATATCAAAAATAGTAAATTGCACAAATTTAGGACTCAAAAAAATTCCAGAATTCCACCTCCTTTAGGTTTTATAAATAGCAGAAAAATGTAGGGCATTAAACCATAATACATATATTGTCTGCATATCCCTTTTTGAAGTGCCAATATTTCTATGTATGTATTTATTTTCATATGTGGTGCTGTTCAATGAATGATAATAAACATAAATTTGTAACACATAAGGCTAAGTACAAGGGGGCAAGGCTTGATGAGAAGCAGACCTTGAAGGGCTCTCTTCTGGAAGTCATCATTTCATGGCTAAACTACCAGGAAATATCAAACGATGACTTTCTGTCAGAGTTCAGTGCCCTTGAGATTAAGCTGCCACTTCAAGTGTACGTTTAGAATGTGTCTGAAAGGTATTGATATGATCTGCCAACATATTGACAACATCCATTCGAGTAACATGTGACCTCATGGCAAAATTATGCTGTAAGATTCTGCTCTTGGCCCTAAACCACCAGTCATTTTAAAAGAGTATTAACAACATTTCAGCAGCATCCAAAACCCTGAGGAAACCACGGGGTCAAGTTCAGCCACCTCTGTGACGCTGCCCTAATGTATGTCCTTCCACCTACACAACTGGCTGAGCCACGATGCCCAATAAAAACTCTCTGGTAGTCATTGGCTTCTTGGGGTCTGCTAATTCCAGCAGCTTGCTTTTCAGTCATGGGAATTTATGGTTTAGGAGCACATCCTGTAGATTCTGATAGCACTGCACTGAGAGAGAAAAAGCAGAGCTGAAATATGCAGAGCGAAACTTCATAGAATCACCCATCAAGAACCTGAACTTTGTGCTTTGCTTCTTAAAAAACAAGGATTTATACAGTTATACCAAAAGCTATTAAAAGCAGTCTAAAATTTTGAAGGCACTTCCGAAAGTGCATCATAATTAAACATTACACTTCACATGCACCAAGTAATCCATAAAATCCTTCAGTGTAAGGATCAGATTTGCAGGTGTGTTCTTCATCCAGAACTCAGCCATTATTCTTTTTAATAGATTTTTAACTTAAAGCACTGATCCATTTTGAACATGTAGTTCAAGTTACAGATACTAATTGTTTCTGACCAATCAATCCCTAGTGAATTTATAAACTACACAGTTAATCAAGTAGAAGATTTGGGATCCTTCTTCTATGCTAACTGACAAATTTCACAGTAACTAAAAAGAGGCAGAAACTGTGATATGGAGGACGCACTAGTCACATTGCAAGTCACAAGACAAAGAAAAGAAAATGACAAGGGATAAAAATAGTTTACCTCCCTTTTGAAACTACAGCTTTAATTAAATATTTACTTCTTATTTCCAAATTATTCTAGAAACAGGCTTGCCCGATTAAAGCACAACTTCATTTTTAATGGCTTTTTTTTCAGAACAGGCTAAGTCCTATGGAGTTCAGAATTTCAGGCCTGACCATTAAGAGGTTGGGTTCTTTTTGTAAGAAAAGCTTAATTTCCTTGAAGTCCTCAGGACTAATTGAAGACAGAGGGGTCAGAGGCGTCACTCTTTCTGTTTATCAATGTTAAGACCTGACCTGCAATGATTAATATTGTTTTTTAAGATACAAAGCACTTCAAAAGCTGCAGAAGACTGAGGAACACCAAAGTCATCAGTGCAGAGTAAGCCTGAAGGACACAGTTTGATTACAGCCATTATTGAAATGGCACCTGTGCCATTGGAGAATACTTTTCTCTGCAGTTTCACCTTCGTCAGTACAAACAAAAGCATTGTTCTACTTGGAAAGTCTTTGGCAGCAGAATGGGGAAAATAACAAACTATCTCTAATGTGCACAGCACATAACATTTGTTTCATAATCTGATGGAGCAAATTAATTTCTTGACCAGCCGACAGGATACGCTTAATTAAAAGGGAAAAAAAAAAAGTGTGGAAGGGAGCTCTCTTAATCTATGTACTCCTTTTTTCCTTCTCCAAGGAATTGCTGGGCAGATTCCTGCTCTACACAGTCTGCGAGTGACTTTCACCTGAAGCAACCCTGAACGTCAGAAAGTCAGAACCAGTGAAATCCTCTTGCTTTTATGCTTCTTAGATAATTTTAATATATTTTTTAATGTTTCTTAGATAAATGCAGTAGCTGGTGACTCACATTTTGACTATCTGCTGCTCAAAGGGCCACAACCATCAGAGAAAAAGCAAGGAATAAAGTAGATACCAAGGCATCTTTCCCATAAAACAATCACTTTTTGAAAAGACAGCACCACTGGTCTCAAATAAAATTTTAAAAATGGACCTGAGGACAACTAATTTATAAACCTAATGTATTCCACATTTCCTTTTATATACTACTTCTGACTGCTCAACAAATACCAAAATAAAGTCATGCTACTCTGAGATATCCAAATCAATTCTTAATTGAGAAGAAGGATGCAATTTCATATCATCCATCTCTGACACAGACTTATGGGAGAACAGTATTTGTAATAAAAAAATTATTATTTTTAGTATGACTCTGGCTCCAGACCTACATTTGAGCTCAGAAAAATCTTGTATTGCAGATCCATAAAAAGTGGGACACACCAGCAAACAAAATACTCGTGTTTGAGCACTAAACTCCCTCATAATATAGACTTCAACACAAAAAAATAACCAAAACAAAAAAAAAAACCAAAACACCAAACCAAACAAAAACCCTGCCAATATTCTGAACAGTGAGAATCTTCAGTATCTGAAACAACAATCCTTGAACTTTTAGAAGTGATCTATGAAGCTTTTGTGCCTTGCTCAAGTTGGCAGAGACGTTTCTCATTCACCTCAGCCCCTTAAGCATAAGTTAAAATAATATTATCACTTCCACAGTAGAGAGCTGCAGAAAGAGGCTCCTTTTTGACCTGTAAAATCACTTGTTTGAAAGGTTGTTTGGTTTTGGGGTTTTTTTGAGACCAACTCCATTACCTACAAATAAATTGTCAGATAAATTGCTGCTGCTCCCTACCACGGTTAAGAGACGGGAGCCCAGGAACAGTCTGGGGATGGGAAGTGCCTCAAGTCAAGCATTTGTAAGAGTCAGGGGGAAAAAAGGTTCACTGGAGAAACAAATTATGTCTGTCTGGAGAAACACAGGTGGGAGAATGGAGGCTCCTGAGGGAAGACTCCAGCAGATGGCCCCAAAGCAACAGCTCAGGTTGAGCTCAGGCTCAGCAGAGCTCACATACAAGAGCCATCCCCAGCAGCTTTCTGTACACCCAGCAAGGGCAACCTGAATCCCAGCTCCAGTTATGTCTGCTGCTACTGATGCATTTAGAAAGCACAGTCACTTTATTAACATGAGTAAAAGCTGTATTTAATTTTGTTAATTAGTTAAGAACATGAACCAATGCACAAAACTAAATTTGGTTAAAAGTTGTGGTCACTTAAACAGACATTTATTTTTTAAAGTTAATTTTTCTAAGGACGTTATTTCTATTTTTTATAGTTACAGAGCTGCACAGCTTTTCAAAAGCGTCTTCCATTGTGATTAAAACACTTCAAAGCTTGTAGATAGTATTTTAGACAGACATTTCCAGTGTATTTTAGGAAGACATTTTCCATTAATATAAGGTAAGAAAAAGGGTAGAGCACATATTTCATTACATGTCGTTACTCACACACTTCCAAAGTTAGTTGTGTCAAAACCCTTTTAAGAAACTTAGGTATGATTTCCCCTACAAGAACATTAAAAAAGCACATGCTCAAAAAGCAATGCATTCTGGTTAAAAGTTACTGTATTCTGAAATAGGACTTGCAGGCCTCACATGCAAATGTTTTCCTTGAATCTATTCCTTCAGAAAATGTTTCACTCGTCACAACTGAAAAATCAAACTGGCCTTGCTCTGCATGCAGGAAGGTGTGCTTGGACCCAAGGAGATGTGCTGATTAATGAACTTGTTGTCTAAGTTAATTAAAAGGTAAAAAGAAATAAGATTCTAACTTTCCAATTTTTATCCTTAAGATCAGCCAGTTACTACCCTCTGCCATGGGCAGGGACACCTTCCATTAGACCAGGTTGCTCAGAGCCCCATCCAGCCTGGCCTTGAACACTGCCAGGGATGGGGCATCCACAGCTTTTCTGGGCACAAGTTTTAAAGAAATTCAGTTGCCTTAGTCTGCCTTTGCCTTAAATTCACCACCTTCTTATTTCGCCAGCTATGAACTTGTCACACATTAAATTCTGAGACTTCAAAAATATGTTACGAACAAAGAAATTAAAGTTCTGCACAACTTCTACCCCAATATTCTTTCTGATCTCACATAGTTCCCTTGCTCTTCCATACTGACCTTTACTGAAAGCACACTGCATGCTATGTTTTGCAAGTCTGCAGGCACAGAGCACATGCTTTGGTCATGTTAACACTGAAAAAAAGAAAAGAAGTGGACACCAGCTACTTTCTACTTCCTAAGTGCATGCAAACTTTCCCTGCAGTGACCCATGGAGCAATTATCACCTTCATTTGCTAGCAAAGAAAAATGAACAGTGAAGAGATGAGGTGACTTGTACAAGGTCATGTAGCACACGTGATGCAGAGCTGAAGATAGATCCCCGAGGATCTGGCTTCCAAGAGCGAGTTTCACACAGCTGGGCCAGCTCTTTGCACTGAAGCCAGCAGGCAAGGGGAGAGCAGCCTCCTACCTTTGCCCCGTGTGACTTGCACTTAAGTCAGCACCCCTGAGCCATTCCCCATTCCAGTACAGCCACCAGCACGCCTGGACACTGCAGGAGTTGTCAGAGCAGAAGGGACAAAGCTGCTGCATGCCAACAAACCCAGCACCCCCCCCTGCCTGCTGGCCACCTCCCCTGGTGCCCAGTGCTGAGCACCCTGCTGGTCAGCCAGCTCCAGGGGGAAGGTCTGAAAAACTGGGACCACCCTCAAGAAAGACCCTGACCCAATCCATGTGCATCCCTGGTGCTCTCTTGTCTTCTAAGGAAGGGCTCCATTTGGGGAGGGCAACCTCTGCATACCCCACCTGGGCAAGGGGGAGACATCCTGCCTGAGGGGCAGGGCCATGGAGGATGTGGGATGAAGACTGAAACTGCTTTGCCATGCCAGAGGTTCCCACCTTCATTTTCAACATCCATCTCTGTATTTTCCTGCCATGACAAACCATGTAGGTGCTTAAGTAATAAGAAATTTGCATATTTTAGAGGAAGCTTACAGAGAGTCACTCATAATCATGGGGAGAAAGTATTTGCTTGATAATTTCACTCGAAGGAGGGAAAGCAAAAGGAAAAGTTGGTAAGAGTCGCTAAGTTGGCCTTACGGCATTGAGAAAATTACAGAGTGGATAAGCTGAAGGCCTTAAAAACCGAAGTCATCCAGCTTATATCCGAGACTAACTGAAAGGGAGAGACCACTGGTAATGATAACAGAACAGAAAAAGGGCAAAATAATCCAATTTTAAAAAAAAACACAAGGAAAAAAGTGCTTTATAGCAGCAGCATGTACATTTACAAGCAGAGCAAGGCTGCATTTATCAAAGATAAATCAAAGTAACTCAAATACAAGATGGTAATAACTTAGATAAGTTTCATGTGCCAAAAGGGACCCAGAACCCTCTATCACTTCTTGCATCTTATACTAGAAAAATAAGAATCTGTGTTAAAGATAAAACCCCAAGTAACAATCAAGACCATTGGGGAAGAAAAATGTGTTTCCTATCAAAGACAAGTCTGTAGCACTGTAGCCAGGTGGTTTGTTGCTTTATAAATACATTGAGATTTAGCTAACAAAGAGTTGAAATGCACCATTCTTTGAAGAAGGTGTTTCTATTCCAGTAACTTCCCAAATACCAAGAGGATATTAATTATACACACAGTTTTGCACACAAGCCCATTGTTAGACTCAGGATTTTGTGTAAGCAGAGATCTCTCCTTAGATGAGATGAGGAATACACACCACTGCAGTGGGCACACACACAGATCCCTTTGCACCACTCAGTCTCTGCAGCAAGACAAGTCCTCACATGAGCATTCTGGACTGAGATAAATTATACCCATTGTAAGGCAGCAAACATCTGCTGAGGCTTCATTTGCTTATTACAAACCTGTGTGACCTTTCAAATGTTTTGATGGGCAAATCTTCCAGTATTTCTGACCTTGTTAACACTGAACAAGTTGTGGAACTTGGCAATGAGGAAATGAGCATTTATGCAGTGATCAAGCCCAAAGACATCCAGAGTGCCAAGATCTTCAGAGCTGTATTGGGTACACAAGAAATCAAGTGTGAGCGTGAAATATCAAAGGTGTTTTACTTCAAGCAAAGGACAGGAAGAATTGGGTTTCCAATTTTATAGTGGGGGAAGGGGAACAAAAGAGAGAATCTAAAGCTGTGACTCCAGTGCAGATATTTTACCCAAGTCAGCAATAAAACCATCTTTAATCCAAAGCAATCCAAATACGGATTCACAGGTATTAGTGCACACCATACAAAGAGAGAGTGACTTGCAATCATTTCAGTGTATGATAATAAGCATTCTAAGTTGTTACCACATCGTGTAGCACCAATACAGAACAATTAGCCACTGCCTTGTCATCACTCAGAATGAAGTTTAAAGCTAAATTAGTGATGTGTTTAAGTACAGAAGCAAAGCAGGATTAAAAGCTTTATCGATACCATTTGTTCCATCAAAGATTAGGCTCTATAGGAAATTACTGTATACCTCTAAATTTATGTTAAAACTTACATATCAGTGTCCCAAGTCAAAATTTATCTTTTCTCAGCTACACACCTCCAGTCTTAGAAGGTGAAAGACACCTTGGTTTGTGGAACTGCATGGAGCCTGAACAGGAAACCACAGCATATGTATGTGCACACACACACTTTAGAAGATGTGGAATTACTTTATTCTCTGAAATCACAGAACGTTCTTGAAGTTTTACCTCTTGTGGTCCATTGCCACATCAGGACATCACCCTCGGCACACCAGATACCAGCAGCCTTGGAAACTAGACAGGGTCAGGCCTGGTTACTGCTTGGACAGGAGGCAGCTTGTGAACACCAGGTGCCACAGGCTCCCAAAGCTTGGCTAGAGCTGGCACTTGGATGAAATGCCAAGGGGATACAGAAGAGCTTCTGCTGCTACATCAGTAGCAAAAGACTAAACAAGGGAAACACAGGCTTACTGCTCAATGGAGTAGGGAATTTGATGGCATAGAGACAGGGAAGACCAATGGACCCAATGCCCTCTCTGCCTCATGCTCCACCAGCAATATCTCCCTGACCTCTGTGCTTGGATGCAAGGTTCAAGGAGATACCTACTGGAAGAGGAGATACTACCTGGAAGAAAACCAGACTGAGTTAGGGATGACTTGAGAGAACTCATCCTGTACCAGGACAGGGGACCAGACACGTTGCATATGAGGGTCCTGAAAGAGAAGATCTATGTCACTGTGATTTGTCACTCTGAGGGTAAAAAAAATCCCCCTGACAGCTGGAAAAAGATAAATGTCACACCCATCTTCAAAACAGCCAGAACAAAAGAATACAGCAGAGACTTTTCTCTATGCTACAGCTGAAAAAGTCACAGCCTACACCCCTATTTTCAGTGTCCTGCTGTAGCTAAGATTGCCACAAAGTGCACTCATTCAACTTCACTGGAAGTTCACCCACAAAAGCTACATCCACCAAGCCACAGACAAGAGGGCAAGATGCCAACAATGGAGCAATCAGGAAAAAGGAAATCCCTTGCATCACAAAATTCATCTGTCTGAAACCATCTGGAAACTGACTCTTCAGGATATAAAGTTCACAGCACACTTTCTAAAGAAATGCAAGCAAAAAATATTCACAGGTTTCCTGGGCTTTGACCCAGAATAGGCTTGAACATCCTTGTCTGGTTCTATAGAGTTCAGAGGAAGATTTAAGTGAGAGGTAAAAATTTTCCACGCTAAGGACAGGCAGCCCCTTCTTCATCTTTCTCCAACTAGTCCTGCTTAATCTTCTCATTTCTAAAGGAATGACATCCTGTTGTTTCATATCTCTGGGGTGACATGGTACAGAACAGAATTCCACAAATACAAAAATCAAGGCAAAAGATACAACAGCTACTCCCTTCAAATCAGACATTTGGAGGAACACTGTGAGTGACTTATCAGTCACCACGCAATCCGGAAGACTGTCAGCCTGAATGACCCCGTTGGCATTTTGCAACTTCTAACATTTTTTAGCATGAAAGATGAAGAGGATTCAGGGTGATGATGTCAGTCAGGTCCCACAGAATCCTAACAGTTTTTTCCCAACAGTTTTTGGGAATTGGTGAAGAAAATTTATGTCCACTAGGAGAGAAATCCCTGTGTGAATGAGTCCATTAGATTTAGCATGAGAATAAAGTCACTGGTTCTGTTACTTTTGTCGACAAGCCCAACACGAATATAGTGTGGAAGTGATAATCACTCCCTTGTTCTTCCCGTGTGAGACAGTCTTTGTCAGTCCTCATAGGGACCAGAAAAGGAAAAAATATGCATTAATTTTGTAGGAAGTGGCTTGATATTTTTCTTAAGAAAGACATAATTTCTTGATGGCAACCCATCACAATAATTGCTACCCTGAAACTTAGGAGGGGGGAAAAAAGTAAAAGAAGAAAAAGTACACTTAAAAATGAGACCATACTTCAGACCAAAGAAAAGAAAGCCAATATAATGTGCTTTAACCAGCAGGCCTCACAAAATGCCTGAGATTACACAGGACAGACTTGTCAGGTAACTTGCAGGGGTTAAAAAAATTGCATCAAGAGTTTCCCAACTACCAGTTATTGTTCCAGAGAAGCCCAGCCTGGTTACTGTCAGGCCACGAACATTCCAGCCCAACACTCCTTTGGGAGCAGATGCTACCTAAAGGTCTTAAAGAGTAGTTCAGCTTCCAGGCTTCCAGGGACTGCCTCTGTCACATTTTGAGATATTCCACCACACACTGTGGTCAAATCCTATCCAAGAGACTTGCAGCTTTTCCCAAAAAGCTGTGGAATTTAAATTCTGTCTCTGCCATAACTTTAGGGGGAAAAGGTTGGTGATAATGTTCTTTTCTCCTTCACCCATTTTCTAGTTTTCTAAACTCACTTTTTTCCTTTTTTTCTCCTGCAAAAGGAACAGGCAAACACGGAAAAATGTCCAATTCAAAATATTTTTCATGCCCCGTGAAAGTTTTTAAAAAAAGAGAGAAGCAGAATTTTTCCAGAAGAGAATATTCGACAGGGGGATATTTGGAGGTTTTCAGTCTGCCTTGAATTTTAATTAGCTCTCTAACAGCATATTTTAGAGTTAGATAGTATTCAAGAAGTGTTAAATAAATGCCGACAAAGTCCAAGGGGGTGCCCCCAAATAATCATTGTTTGGTATCTCAGGAAACAATATCCAGTATATCTGGGGAAATAATGCAACTTTTTTGCAATCAAAAATAATTCATCTAGCTTTGTCTCTTTGATGTGCTGCTGCTTATTCAGTCTCTCAAGCTGTCTTCATTGCAGTTTTGATTCTAGGTGGAAGAACTCATCGGCTTAAAGTGAATTCCTCTTTTACACAATTTATCAGCTGCAAAGACACTGCTCACACAGAGGCTGGGAGAAGAGTGGGCTCAGGTACACACCAATCCACCGTGGTCACAAACTGGCAAAGACAGCCACCGTGGGTCACTCCACAGCACGCTGGCAGCTCTAGTGGGCTCTGAGATCTTCAGATGCAAATGGCAGAGAGCTCACCATACTTACAAGGGGCAAAGGACATTAAAAAACCCTCCAGGCTGACAGAGTAGCACAGAACATGTCCATCTGCAGAATGGCCCGCACCTTTCCCTCCCAGGTGTGCTGACAGCAGTCCCCAACAATCATCCCGATGAGCACAGCAGATGGACAGCCCATCCCAGCTCCACTGCTATTGTTCACACACGGCCCTTCTTCCTCGCTCGCGTTAAATGCACAACACGGGAGCTCCTGACGCAAACAGCCTTTGTTCCTCCGTCACAGCGTTCGCAACATTAACTCATTAACCATAAACACGTGAAGTGCAGCCCGTAACATCGTTTCCCCCAGATCCCTACTCTGCTTTCAAACTTGTGTTTTATTTGAATGGCTTTTTACCAGCAGCTCCCAAATTAAGCAAGGAAGCAAGCCCAACACATTCAAGGTCACTGTTTGCATGTCCGATTACACTGATGGTTATAACTGTTGCGGTTTTCCACCTTGAGAGGACAGGAAACTAAAGGTCTTCTGGGTAATCAAATGCACATGTAGAAACAATAAAATACACCCATAAAATGATGAGTGCCAAGCTTATTAATGCAGACTGCCTTGCCAGGACTGGCAGCTAGCTCCAAGTGTTCTTAGACACCTTTTGCCTCTTTTGTTTGTTTGTTTCTTTTTGGTAGTTTTGCTTTGCTTTTTGGTGGGATTTTAAAAGTGCTACAGGGGTGCAAATGATCAACGTCCCTAGATGCCACCACAGCAAAAAGGAGAAAAAAAGACATCTGAAATTATTTTCAGTGCGTGACTGCTATCTGCAGGTACTGCATTCTTCACTCATTCCTGGAACACTGTGTTTAACACAACAACTGATAAATAATGAAGGCTACTCTTTGTTGTCATTTCTGCCTAACACCTGCTAAACAAAAGGTGTTACCAACAGGTTATTCTGAACAACGGGTGTGCCAAACCAAGCAGAGCATCTCTGAAGGACAATTTATCCATTTCTCATGTAGCTGCCTTCCCAAAACTCCATCTCATTGTTGCTGTCGTTTGAAAAGACACCTATAAACTATGATAAATTATTTGCAACCACAGAGGATGGCAAGAAAGCACAGGGACTCCATTGAACTTGACGTACTTCAAGCACATCCAGATTAGAAAGATTCGTTCTCCTTTGAGGAACTCAGGAGTCCAAGAAAAGAAACAACTGCAAAAAAGAAGGAGATACGGAACTGCAAAGAAACACCATGCTATTTGCTAGGGATTGGTGGGATTTCTGTGTCATCAGGTCTTCTTCTAGGCATCACAGAACAAAATACATAACAAAGGACTTGAACACTGAGGTAGCCTTGAGAAAAAAACATTTAATATCCCACTTGTCTCAAGAAAAATTGACTATCTGTGACCTCCCCGCAAAAACGTTCAAATATATTTTTTTAAAAACCCAGAAAAAGTCATTCTATAGTTTTTTGTCTTTTTGAGGATTGGGTTTTGTTGGTTAATTTTTTTTTGTTCATTATCTGAAAGATACTGGAATTGAACTTGAATGCATACCCAAAGTTCTTCAAAGAGATGAGCACAAGTATGCACGACTCACCTAAGGATGATTTTCAATTGTTGAACAATTTTCCTTTGGCTTTTCAACCATTAGCATGCATTTATTTTGTGTTGCTTGTTTCATTAATACAGGGAAAAATTCACAATTGCTTAAACTGAGCAGATTGTTCTAGAAGGTCTGATCACAAGACAAAAGCTGCTAGAAGTTCTACTTGCTTTTCCTTTTCCTTCCCAATGTACCGTCCCCTAAAAGAAAAGTGGATGCTGAAAATAGAAAACAAAAGGTAGGCAAAACATGGTTTAGCTTCTCTGGCTCTGGTTTTATGTTATTCTAGAAAAATAATTTTAAAATAATCTAACATTTTGAGTCAGCTTTCACCATCAGTAAGTCTATCTTTACAGGAGCCTCAATAGGGCATTCTAGTTCTAAATACCTGAAGAATACCAAACTATAGCCATTCAGCCTAGATCATTTTAACACAAGTTTTTCTTCCTCCCTCCAACTCTGTCACCTTAGCTAGTGTACACCTTTAAACTAGATTTAAACATAATTGTTTCCCATCATCCCAAACAAATGCGAAAAATAAATTACACCTGAAGATTATGCAATGACAGGTAACCTTGAAGGTTTTAACTGTCAAAATTTAAGTCAACAACATCAATGATTTCAGTCTCAGTGCAGCTTGGCAAGAAAAATCACTATGTGGCAAAATCAGAACCTTCTAGATATTTAGTATATGCACTAGAGAAGCCATTAATAACTAAAACTTTTAGTTACTTTCCTGTATTAGCTATAATGCTGAGCAGTGAATACAAAAGTGAGGACTTAAGGCGTTTGCCTTGTTTTATGCTTCTTTTTTTTCCTCTATTATTTTGGCTTTTTTTTTTTTCAAGTTGTTCAGGATGGGTTTTTTTCCCAAACTCCTAAGTGCACAGATATCTTTAACTGCCAGCAGAACTGTGTTGTCTAAGCAGCAATGAAAATGTCATCCACAGTTCATAAAATCAGCTAGAAAATCTGTCCAGTACACACAATATATTATTTACATTCTAGATACAAAAACTACACCCACTACTTTAAGTTCATTTGTTACCACCATCTGAAGCTTTGCTGACCCACAAGCATGCCAAAAACCAAACCCCTGGCCATTCTTTGCATCAGGCACCACAAAGGATCTGATCTTTGCCTCAGCTGATGCATTCTCAAATCAAAAATTTGGAAAATATCCCTGATTTAATAGCATTTCATATACATATTGAGTTCCAAACCCATTTTTAGTTTGACCCAAAAGAGAACACATTGCTTTCCTCTGTTTCTGGGCACTTTCCTTCAAACAAAGCAAAGAACAGGTTCACACAGGGACTCAAATACTCTTTACAGACAGGAGGAGCTAAGGTGTAGTGATGCAGACAGCAAATTTAAGCTAAGGATGCTTTCAAATGTGTGTAATGGGGGAGAAGGGGAAGTGATGATCAAGCTAATTAAGATTTCCACTGAAATGGCATGCATATACAAATCTATCTGCCAGGCAGCAGAAATTGACAGCACTGAACTCAAGTTGAATTATGAAAACCCTCTGGCAGGCAGCACAAAAGCAGCCACATGCCATTCTGAGCACACAGGACACACACAGTGCCCAGTCACCAGCAGATAAATAAACAGTCACTGTACTGTAGGGGCTCAGATATTTTAAAGGGACGTGAGCAAATGTACAGGCAAAAATTAATGATGGGTTCTGGGATTCTTTAAGGTCAACCTTGGCAGAATATATTTCTTGGAGGAGGAGTTAGTTTGATTTTTGGGGCCTCTTATTTACTGAAACTTTAGACTTACCACAGAGATGGTTCCTGCCAGCTGCCTGCAAACTACATAGTAATAAATTCATAAAAGCCTTCTTCACACACCTGAAATCACAGCTTTTAAATGGCTCAGGAGCTAGAGGGTTATAAAAGAATGCAGACAGCAGTCTTTAGGTGTGGTAGCTCCATTCAGCAAACACCGAGGAGGCTTTCCAAGCTTTTACACCCCTGCCTCAGCCTCTAATCACACACTGGAGACTTTCCATGCTGTGGAAACACGTAAGGGGATGGTAAAGGAAGAAGGATAAACAAGTGCTTCCCAGTGTGTCACTGCAGTTATCTGGCCAACAGTGTTTTGAGAGCTTGGAGTGCTCTTCATTAATAACCTACCTGTTGGGTTAATTTCCCCACCACACTGATAACTTATCTGTTTAACTTCACTGCTCTAGCTGGTACTACACAAACCTCTGCCCCTTCTTCACTCTATTTCTCCTCGGCTTTCTATCTCCTCCTGTTTTCCCTAACAATCAGAGAAAACGTGCACTTGGCAGGCCCTTGACTCACAGGTCAAGATGACGAAAAACAAATGAGAGTGGATCTCATCAGAGAATAAAGTATGCTCAAGTACTCTGTGAATGAACACTTACACAGCAATTTTTTATTACTTTTTTTTTAATACTCAGCATTTCAAATATTATATTACACTGAAATGAGCAAGACTTCCACCTACAGAGAAGGATTAAAACTGAAATACAAGTTAAAACAAAAAGAAAAAAATCTCTGGAAGCAAAACAGATTGTCCTGCAAAACTCCCTGGAAGAGCTCAGAACCTGAGCTGCTCAGAAGCCCCATCCTGGTGGTTGGGCTGTTGGGCTACACATTGCCCAGGACACAGGCTTCAACTCACTGGGCTGAGTTGAACCAAACAAAGGTCCTTTCATAACCATCCACCACTAATGTCTTTTAGTTGCTTAAGACACTTTTCATTCCATGCACTGCACTCTGTTTTGAAAGGATGTGTCCCAGCCTTAAAGATATTTCTGCTGGAGGGGAGCAAAAAAAGAGCAAGTACAGTGGAAGCTGTCTCATGTTACACTGCATCAGAAGACTCCAGTATGATCCCCATTATTTATAGTTTGCATTGCCCTAGTACCTAGCAACCTCCACCATGTAGCAGTGTGGTTTTTTGGTAAGCACTGCACACACACATACAAAAAAAAGGCAACCTGATAGTAAAATTGTTTAAAAAATCAGCTGTGCTCAAAGCAGATTACAGAATATCCAGTATCATATCAGGCCTGAAAGACTGGGTGCCTTTCAGTAGGTGCCAACGTTCACCCAATTATTCAAAATAGGTATTCACAGCTATGTGCACCATACCTTCTGCAGAGCTCAAATTCCTCAAACTCCCAACAAGTCTCCTGGCTAACAAGGCTGGGTATGTAGATGCATTTGTATTACACACTGAGTTAAGGAGAGATTTTGCAATCTAGAAAAAGGGCATGCATTAAGCATTAAAGTTTGCTCTTCAGAAATTATTTCCACACCAGAGCTTACAAGCAATTCAAAAAGCATTTGGTTGTCAAGCTGCTCACAATACAGAATTGCTGCACTGGTTATTTTATGGTAATTGCATAGCAGAGATCTGGCACCTTTATTAAAAAGCCACTCCCATTTCATGAGTAACAGGAACTGCTTGCTGTAGACAAAACTGCAAATTCCTGGCTGGAATAGTGAATGCTTAGAAAGATTTTTTTTTTTCTTGAAAGGTAAACATTTCCTATTTCATGAGAAAAATAAAAGCTAACAAATATGAGGAAACAGTAAAGACAAATCAGTATGAGAAGTGAAAAAATCCACACCTCTCATCTATCTAAGCAGAGGCAGCAGCATAGTAACACCACCAGGATACTCTGAATTAAAAGACTTGAACTGGTGACCACTTGAAAATCGACTGATTCCAGCTCCTGCTTCTCTTCAATCACACACAAGCAGCCAGCCAGCAACCACTTGGCTGTGCATTATTCCAGCAGGAGCATTCCTCTCCATAAGCTAACTATAGACACATTGATAGCTCAGCATTTCATAAGCCGAGGCAGTTTCAACTATGAAATTCCTCATGCAGGAGAAAAAAGAAAAAAAAAGAAAAAAAAAACCCAACCAACACAAATCCTGGCAACTGGCAACAAGGAAAAGCAGTTTCCTTCCACTTCAAGTGTGGACACACATTAACACAAAAAGTAAACAACTGCTCTAGCTTCTCATTGCTGCTTTTCCTAATCTAATACACAACTGCTCTCCCAAGAGTCCAAAGAAGTTCAGACCCACACACAAAATACAGAAACAAAAATGCGGAAGAAAAAAGAATTTCAAATAAAGACACATACATACACAACAACAGCAACAAAAATAGAAAAATTGTCCTTTCTTTGCTACTTCACCTACCAGAAGTGTAGGAGTTTTGAGAGGAGGCAATGGTATCTATTTTCTACATTTACATGGGGGGAACCAAGATGAGAATGCCCTTATTATCAGTCCTTTTAAGTGCCACGAGGACTGTTCTACACATTATTTTTGTTCCCCTTCCCCAATTTCTTTGGCAATAGACAGTTGCCAACAAATTGCCCATCAAAACAAGGGGCTCCCATGACCATCTCAACAAGAGGATGAAGCATTAAATGCAAACAGCCACAGTCACACTCCTAGAATTGGTTATTGCTGGTCAAGTCTCACTTAAAGACTTTCAAGCTGCTACAGAAAGCAGGTGAATTCAAGTCTCATTCCAAGTCAGCTAGGGACATTCCAACATACCTTCCTTAGCCATGTGTGAAAACCACAGCAGAGATAGATGGCATACATCTGCTACTTAAGGAGTAGACCTGAGATCAGAGAAGTAGTTTCCAGTGCAGCTACTCCTTATTAACTAACTGCTGTCAATCTGCTCTGCAGCAGCTGCCATAAAATACACATTTTTTTAGTATCGGCTTCTTCTTTAGTATCTGCAGTTCCAGAGTAATTTTCAAGCTAAAATCCAAGGAATTTTCTTACTACTATTTTGTTTAAAAGTAGTTCAGATGCACTTTTAATTGCATTTAAAACACTTGCTTGGCCTTTCAAAAACCTGCACATCTACCAGTTTGTACTGATACTGTTGTAGACCACTGGGGAACTTAATGCCTGCTCAAATCCAGCAAGCTGACTTCAAAAACAAAATCTCACCGACAAGGCCATCTACAAATGTTGATGCAACTGTTCGAAGTGACTTTATCTCTGCCCCAGTTCCCTAAAGGTGGCATGAATTTTGGCTAGTAGTGTGTGCCATTAATACAGGACCATTTAATGTCCATCAACTCAGAAGTTTTTCTATTTTTTAGTATAAATGCATAAGCACTACTGCAACATTGAAAAGTGCAATCTAAAAGGATTAGGTAATACAGAACCTAGTTTCAACAGCAATGAAAAGTAATTACAATATAGCAGCATCTATACTACTAAACCCCAGCTTTCTAAAACTCAACATCTTCACATTGTCCTATGCACCTCCAGTCGATCTGTTCTTAACACTCCATTTTGCACTTCTTCACCTGTTGAAGTCAATTGTTCTGCCTGAGTTCTTCCTGAAAACGGAGGATTTCTGCTGAATTGAATTTTGCATTTAGCAGAATGCTGCTGGCCAGAAACATCTCTGCAACACAGTGTCAGAGTTGCTAACACCGGATGACGTTAAACGGCAGCCCTCCACTGCCCAGCAATTAAAATTGATAAGAAGCCTGTGTTCTTCAGGACTTCTTTTCAAGTCTAACAGAAAGCTCTGGAATTGCCAGCCACTGGAGGTTTTTATGGCTTTGCTTTTTATGAATGCACAGCCTAGCAGGCGATAAGCGCCTTTGTGCACTTGGCTGGTGTTTGCCCGTGATCACGACTGTTGATGGGGGTTTATTGGTGTGAAAGATGCCAACAACACCCCAAGGACAGACTGGGACATTCCAGCACTTGTCAGAGAGGTGCCAATTTGCCCCTAAATCAAACATGCCACAGCAATGCTGATAACAGCTTCAGACGCGGGTGCCAGAGGAGAGAGCAGTCAGATTGTGTTATTTACCACATCTAGAACAAACAGCCTCCAACTTCCATTGAACTTGTGACTCAGGGGGTAAGAAGGCTAAAAACCTTATTTATGATAGAGTTGTCAGCCAGTCCCTGATGCCACTGCATTCACACTTACCCAAGGTAGCCAAAAGCAGAGCGCTCCAAGGTACCAGAGCAGTACCAGGGGTAAACTCAGAAGCACAGCGTGGCACCTACGTGTATTGTCACTTCATCCTAGAGGCCATAAATGTTCCCACAGCACTAGATGACGTAAGGACACACAAGGCATGCAGACCCCTGCCCTAGCAGATCGTGCTATAGCACACAGCAGTGTATCTGCCCAGTTAGGTGCAGTCACAGCCTCTGTCAGGCTTTGGTCCCTGTGCCAGCTGGGATTGTTGGTGCCTACCTATGCTAATAAACCCTTTACCAGCACAGGCACAACCCTACAGTGCTGCAGCTATCGAGCTTTGGGGCCAGAACCAGCTCACATCCCATCAGCTGGCACAAGTGCAGGGTTTGCACACACATTCCCTCTGCCTCCATGCTTAACACAGCTTCATCCAGGCTGATCTAGCAGGCACAGCTCAGTCTTTATCCACATCTAGGTCTAGGAGAGCAGCAGAGAAACATCTTTTAAAACCATCGGTTTTAGTGTCAAATTTAGTAGATACATGAAGTGGAGAGAAGGTTATAGCCAGCAAATCCCATTGTTTCATTCAGGTCCATGGGATGTTGATGGAGCTCCTCTTGTCCACTCCTCTTCTATAAAGGGATACGAGGCAGCCAGTAACACGGATTTGGAGGAGTTGTGAGGAAGAAATAAATTTACAGGTGGTCCTTATTCCTTACTGTCTAGGCTATTTTCCTCCATTTCATTCCATGAATTCAAACTTATTTCATCTGATTACTATAAAGCAGTCACGTTTACACTTTGGGAATGAAAGCTCACATTGCCTGGCTTTCCCATGACTATTTGTCTTCCTTGCATTGCAATAGCCACGTTGTTCCTTCAACTATCCTGTAAAAGCTATTTCATTCTTCCCTACATTTATCACACGATAAGGAAAATGTAGAAACTACTTCCATTACCATGCCATATCCTAACTATATAGGAAAACCACTTATTCAAAGCAGAGTTCAATTACTAAATACCTTTTTAAAAGACATGCCCTATAATACCAGTTTTATTTTACAAGATAAGTGCTAATCTCAGTAGTGCAGCCAAATTTTATTCTGGTTAATCATTTGCTGCCTATGGGATGCTTCACTCTGAGTTAATTTCTGCCTTCAGTTTCTGTCCTAAACTTGCACAAGTTTCCCATGGCTGTGGTAATTCACAGCCACTGGTGACTAAAATTCAACAGAATGCAAAGTTTCTTCTACACACCAAAATGCCTGAGACACAGGGAGGGTGGGGAGCAGGCAAAAGAGGCACGTTATGAAAAGAACAGTGACAACAAAGTCTGCTTCAAACTAATAGATGTGTTTGAGGGGGATGGAGAGAGACTGCAAGGAACACACAGCACTTCACTTTAGCAATCAGACAGAGGCATCATCAGATTGCATTTGTCACAGGGAGGTGAAGGAAACTAAAGATACACATGGCTGCAGGTTTTGACCAGTTCACATTGACTGCTAGCACACGCTGTATAAACAAACAGACTGATTTCCTCAATGTACTTAGGAACAGTTTGATTACTTACCAAGTCATTTCCAGCAGAATTCCTCAAGAAAAGAATCCCATGGCATTTTGCATATATTATTTTGATAAAAACAAACACAGATCACATACAAGTTTCCTGAAACAAGCACTTTCTTGTTTCTTTCAAGAGAAAGGCATCTGACAGAACACTTTCCTCAGAAAAAGCAGACAGCCTCAGCACAAGCTAACAGCTAGGATCAAAACCTGCTTGAAAGTTATCTCCACTCTTTCATGTAAGAGGTATAAGCAGGTGTCCCTTTAATCCTACAGATACAATCCACTGAAACTTTCTAGAGATTATGCTCTTCTCATAGTACATCACATTTTCACAGTTCAATTTCTCTATTTCACTTTACAGTGATTCTTGACAGATGTGTAATATTTCCTGTTAAAACCACAGAAAAAAAGACTACCACAGAAATCATCAAGAGATAACCTCTGTTTGAAAACCAGAGTGCAATAAGCAATTCACACACCCAAGAAGGGTCAGCATCAACAAAGTACACCGACAGCCTTGCATGTGCTGCAAAACCTGCAGGATGTCTGATGCCATGATGATTTTTTACCTTTTATATACCCTTTTATACCCCTTTATATAACCTTTTCTATAACCTTTATGTACCCCCAGTACTTTTAACCCACATAGTTGTAATTCCCCAAACTTGATAACCCAACTAAAACCCAATATTCCATTAACCAAGAAACCAAACATCCTAAAAACCTTATTTCTAGAAGTCAAAAAACTCCAGACACCAAGGTCCTTTCTACCACACGCCCTGTAAACTAAAATAAGCCCATCCAGAGGAGAGCCCCTCAAAATGAGGGGTTCATCCAAGCCTCTCATTGAAGAGTCTTTGATAAATATGCTAATTTGCAAAGTCTCTAAATTGTATGCATGGTCTATCGTGTGTGTACATTCCAGTGTGCTTTTCGGCGCATTTCCACCTTAATTTAGTGCACCTAAAGATCCTTAAATAAATAATAAAGTAAAAACCCCTCTTCCCTCTAACTGTGTTTAGCTCCTAATTTTAAGACCAAGAAAAGGCATCATGTCAAAGCCCTGTTTTCTTCCTCATTCTTGTACCATTTTTCTCACTTCTGTGGTTCAAATACATAGTTGCCCCAATAAGATCATGTCATAATATTGAACAAAATGTACAAAGAGCTGTCTTGACTGAACAGAACGATGAAGGCATACAGCTGACACGACTGTGCAACACTTAGATGTCTGTGCCTGTCACACTTTACATGCTGTTGAAACAGGATGCTCAGCCAGCTTAGTGCCAGGGTGCTGGATGACCTGTTGACATAGAAAACATCAAGTGAGCAGGGTTATTTTGTGTGAAGTCCTGAGATAACCAATTATCAATACTTTCTGGGTCATGGCTAAGATAACAGCACACAATCACATGAAGTTTACTCACACTCATAAAGCAATACATGTTTAGTTATTTACTCATTGTCAGGTTTGACCACATTCTAGTGTCTTCTAAGATGGGTGAAAAACAAGCAGCTTCAACCAGATCTATTTAGGATAAATATTAGGGGGAAAAAAAAATAGGACCTTATTTGCTGAAGTTTGTAAATATCAGATAAAGCCATTGAACAGAATACAAAGACCACTGATTCTTAACAGGATCAGCACAGGACATTCTCTACTTCTTGAAGCCACAGGATGGAAGATCTTTGCTCTTGTCTCTTCCCCTTTCCAAATAATTGGGCACAGGCATTTGAAGGGTGTAAGAATGAGATTTGCAGCAGCAACCATTTCCTGCATTCATTCTCCTTTGCTCTACTTGTCAACATCCGTACGAGAGACGAGGCACCTTTACCTCAACGATGGTGCCCTCCAGCTTATTGTGGAAAAGAAGACTCCAGCCAAATCCAGCTCATTTTTAGATGACATGGGGAAGGGGATAGCTGCTGCAGGAACAAACATATTCTTTGAAGGCAATTCTTTACTCTGCAGAAAGAAAATATATTCACTACAAGGACCTCAGCCTTAGTTGTACAAGGGATGAGCAAGAGCTCTGTAATCCTTGCCTCTGCTATTAATCCTGGTGTCTTTGGAGAGAATCCAAGGAGGTTACCTGGTGGGTGATTTACATTCTGTCCTCAAATTGTGACCCAATTTTCTTTACTCTCCAGCCCATATAAAAGTATGTGATATTAGCACTGCAATGAACAAATATTGTAAAATATTGAAATAATTCAGAAGTATCCCTGAGACTTCAGGACTTCATTGTAGGTTTGCAGAGGAAACCAGCAACTTCTGAGCACTGTATTTCTACACGTCCAAGCCTGCCCAGTCTCCTTGTGTCAGCTCCAGCTGTCTGCCAGTGAGCAGCTTATTGCAAGGGTGACCACACTCTGGTCTAAGCAAAGGGGACAAACCTGTGTTCTTGCCCAGTCTAAAATACATAGGGAGGGACAGAGGCAAGATCACTAATTGTCAGAGATCTACAACAAAACTACTGGAGAGATGGTAAAAAACCTGCATACAAACGTTATGTGATGTAACATATTTACTACAGACAAGAGACAACAGTCACCTGGACAAACTAAAAGTTCACACAGAATTATCTCTGTTAGACGTAAGTGTTTCAGGAAAAAAAAAAGCAGACATATTTAAAATAAAATAATTTAAAATTATTTCTCTACATCTTGTGCACAATGTCAGGCAAGTAGTTTTAATTGCCCTAATTTCGGAGATGAGTATATGCAAGTTTTTCTCTTTGCTAGTTGGTCCTTACCTTTTATCTTTACTAATTGCTCCCACTAGAAAGCAAATAGCTGTTCACATGTTAAACACATGATGATAAATTCTTAAGACTCAAACCAAATATTACTCCAACAAATGTATTATACTTCCTATTACTGCAAAAGAAAATATATGCTCTAGTTTGGGGGGGATGTGTTAAAAGTAAAATTAATATATTATGATCAAGAGCACAACTTGTTAGGATAAACAAAGATATTTTCTACTATTCCAAAATCTTAGTTCACTAAAAACAGTATATTTCTCATTTGAAGTAAATACTAGTGTAGTTATACAACAAAGCATTTAGTTTTTAAATAACCTAGGCAGAATGCAAACGGGGATTTTATAGTTAAGAGTAAAAAATTCAGTTTTCTATTACAAATGTGACAAAATTGTGTTGTCAAATGAGGTCTCATAGGTCCAGTGGCATTGGAAAAACACATGTAAGATGTATGTTCTTACTGAGAGCTTTAATATGAAATTCAAAATTCCACATCAATATTTGCAGAAGCAGAAGAAACTTAAAAGGATCCAGAAGCGCTGTCCTAGGTTTATTTTGACTTTGGTTAACATTTTTCATAAAATATTAAATCATCACATTGATTGTAAAGAACATATGAGAGAAAATAAACATACCTGCACTGGGCACCTTGCTAGGAATATCTAAAGGCCACCTACCAACCTGCAGTATAATTTCCTATTTTTGGCAGTTTATCGCTTTCAAAATGATAAAATTCCAAGGCTGCAGACTTGGTCCTTGATGTATCCTTGCAAGAAGTACCAGACATTTTTTTCTACAACTCGAAAGAGATTCAGTCAGTTTTGAGCAGATGTGTGTTCATTATCTCACACAACTGCAGTTCTAAAGCAGTTCAGAGAAAAAAAAACCTGGCTTTTGTCATAGTGGTTGCACTGAGCTTTAATAAATCATTGGCTTCCCCTGTGCCTATGTTTTATTGTAATGTTTCCAGGTTCCACATTTTCTGTTGTGAAGTGTGGTTGTTAAGGAAGGAAACTACCATTTAGGAAATGTGGGATAGAATTTTGGGGTTTGTGAGGTTTTGTTATTGTTTTGGGGGTTTTGATTGTGTTCTGGTGTTGGAGGTTTTTTTTATTTTGAACTACTTACGCTATACTTACACATTTAACTCAGGCCCTGCTTTGCACTGTGTGAAATTTCCTACAGCTCTTTGAACATAGAAAATAGCTGTTATTTTACTATTCTGTACCATGAAGTAGGGAAAAGAAGAAGAAAGCTCACACCAAGCACCTCTCTAGTCCTCCAGGTATGCATAGTCTGGAAGCCAGAGAAAACTCTCGATTTAGAGCAGCTTTAGAATTTTCTATCTAAAAAAAAATCACTGTCTAAAAACATACAGTAAAATTAATAATTAATTGGATTACTAAAGCACTGAATACTCCCACTGTTACTATATATGGAAAGATAAATATTCTCTCACATACATATCTTCCTGGTAGGAGGTAAAAACACATCAACTACTCCTGTAGCAGAGCCTTGCAAATGCCTGTGCTCGCCCATTACCATGACTGGTATTATAATGGTTCTCACAGGCCATTATGCCAGATGAAGCATGACTGCACAAGGAGGGTTAGTACCTCACCTAAAAACTCGCCAGTCTCCACATTCTGCTGTAACTCAGCCTCCCCACCAGGTCTATTTGCATCTGGCAACTCTCCAAGACATTTGAGACATGTTGGACCTCTCGTTGGCAGGCAGAAAACACCTTGCCCCCAACAAGACACTATTTTCCATCTGGAACTGAATGAGCAAGTGTTCACAGCTTTTGTGTCAAGCCACTAATGCACATTAAACAATCTATTAACACGCCAAATTAATGAGGTACTGCCAAGTTTAAAGTCAGCTAAGCACTGTGCCTGTGCACAGCTCCCTACAGCATATGTTGGCACTGCTGTTTGTAACACATCCAGCGCTCAGGCATTTGGAGCCCAGCCTAATTAGTTCACTGCAATTGAATCTCAACTCTAGCCTTGATTCAGCTGCAATGAAGTTTTGAAAGAGGCCTATCTACACAGCCTCGCACGTTTTTTCCCTGGCACTTGAGGAGCAAGGGCAAGGAGGTATGCCAGAATTGCCCAACCAACCATTTTACAGAGACACAGAAATGTGAATACTGCACCTACTGGTTCTCTTAAGATCATTCATCTGCAACTTTTAAAGGTAGGATAATTCTTTTCCTGGAGGAAAGCAAACATGAGAAAAGGACCTGAAATGTCATACTGGAAGTTTGATAGGAAAAGAGAGAAGGCCTATCCCAGGAAAGCCTGCCCAAACTGAAAAAATGCATAACTTCTCTGTGTGCATTTCACAGCTCTTTATTTCTCCACTGCACACAACCTGTCTTCACTGAGCATTAGTGTTTGCCACTTTACAGTCTTCTGCTTGCATTGCTTATTAGAAAACCTAAACATCAGTACAATTACAAAGTCTTTCTTCCCCAGAGAACTTCCTTGACTCAATGAATTTTTTTTCAAGTAGCCAACCATATCCCACTATGCATTTCAGAAGATAAATTGGATTTTCCCAATTATTGCTAGAGGTGCCTTTAAAAGGCATTTTAGTTAGAAGATACCTAGCTTTTCACTTTCCTTCCCCCTCAACAGTCAAAATACATTTCCACAATAATTTTCATGCAGCAATCACTGAATGAGACAAATAATGCAAAGATGGTGGTTTAATCAAAGTGGCTTCCAGGCATTATCTACTAGTGTTGGCATTGAGAAGATCTGGTTTCTCATACTGCTTTTCTTTCTGATGACAGTCAATTACTAAGTAAACTTAGATAATTTTTAAATTGTTTTCTTTTTAGCCAATTACGCAGTTATTTGTATCTACATTTCTTAACCTAAGAACTTCTACTGTCCCACTGGGAGAGAGAAATGGGGACCCCTTCTGATTTCTAACTACACTGTCACTCAAGGTCTTCATGGCTCAAACTTGGATTCGTCTCAGTCACAAGACAGCCAGACAGCCCACAGCAAAAATGAAACTTCTGACAAGTGACAGATTGGGAAACAGGGCAAGAGTGGGAAGCTCTGTACTGTCCAACCCAAGAAAATACTATTTCAATCACACAGGTCACAAAGAAGCACCTGCTCACAATATTGTAGCTCAGGGGCTGCACTGCAGCATGCAGAGAATAAGGAGGGAACAACAAAACCCTCAAGTCACTTCTCAGTCTCACCTGCATCCAAAAATCTGCCAAGAGCCCAAGTCTTTGTATCTGGCTGATCAGGAAACACGGCTGCCCCTGCAGCAGCAACTCCTAAACATGAGCACACTGTCTTAAATGCACAACCAGCTATGACAATGGGCAGGCAGACGATCTTCCCTCCTTTCTGGGAATACTTGAAGTCGGCTTTCCTATCCCTTTTCCTCTCCGATAAAACTGTTACCAGGTACATTGACAGGTACATGGTATTAGGTTGCAATGATGTTCACTCTGCTGCAAATTGGCTTCAACTAAACTACCTCAGTCTTGATGAGACAAAAAAGCTAAGCCCTGCTATTGACAGCAGCAAAAAGAATATGACCATGATCAAGTCATATTTCTTTCCTTTCACTTAAAAAAGCCATGCTTACTTCGGAGGATTTATGGCTCCTTTTTAAAAAACAGAAGTAATAATCTTAAAGTCTGATTTCAAGCCACAAAAATCTCTAAACATACAAATGTTCATGTCAAAAACACAGCACTTTGGCTTGCAACTCTTTTCAGTCTCAAAGAAAACCCATGTGTGATCACGTGCACACACTAATTATTGTATGGATCTTTTTTCCTCAACAGTTTACCCAACACGCATGAACCAGTAGGTTTGGAAGTATGTTTGCAGAACATCTGGAAACATGGCAAAAACAGGATTTTAAGTTGGAGTTACGCTTTTTTCTCACAATGTAATGTAAAGAGCAATGTAAATGAGCAATGTAAAGAGCACTGTGTAAACACTGTATTGCCTTTAATAATTGATTTCTGTGAGTCCTGATTCAGGCAGTTGGAATATTCTATCTACCCTCACTTCCTATCTTTGTGTGCACACACATGCAGCCATGCTAGCAGAGTTTGCCTGTTTCCAGAGACCAGTTTTCCAAATCCCAACCGCTGGCCAGTCCAAGCTTATGTAAACAACTTGGGATTCGAACAAACTCAATGACAATCATTGCTGATTAAACCAAACTTTTACAAAGGCAAAGTAAATTGAACCAGGTACAGGCATGCAAAGATAAGATAGAAGCTGATTATCTTGCATGGCAACAAAGGAGAGCTGCCACAATAGAACAAACCAATGGTCCATCAGTTTCCAAATTGTTCCCTCTGGTTACAGCCAACACTTCAAAGAACAGAGTCAACACTGCCAGAAGTCATTATTTGCCATACCAAGAACAAGAGAAATCAGTTCATAACTTCAGTTTCTTTAGGCACATTTTAAGATGTTTATTTTAAAATTAAGAGGGTGAGAAGACACACTTCCCTTGAGCACTTAAGTCTAAAATAATTATTTTTGACATCTGACAACTTCACTTACTCTTTACAGTAATTTCCATCACTGGGACAGTACCCAAGGATTTCAGCAGGCCACTATGAGGGCAGAATTTAAGTTTCTTTTTCCACCTCTCCTCACAGAGCCTGAAAACTTGATTTGTAAAGGCTGCAGAACATGTCACCTCTCAAAGCTGCTCTCTCAAGGTGCACTGCGGTGATAAGTGTGATAAGATGCCCTAGCCTGGAAGGTCACTGAGAACAGTGGCACTCAGTCATTCCCTCACTCTCACAGCCAAGGCGGGTTTGGTGGCTCTGGCAGGACACTGCCATCCGTGCAGCCACGCCACAGGGCAAGCTCTTGCTTGCAAAGTCCGAGTCTCCAAGCAACTACAACTGTGTTTGCAGAAGCCATGCATGTCAATCCTCAGCCATCAAGCACAATTTACTTGCCCTGGTAAAATTAAGTGTATGTATACTGTATGCTTCATCTATTTAAATGAAATTTATTACGAAATCAAACCAAGTCAAGTAGCTGAACTACGAGGTTCTATCATCTCCACTAGTACTTTTAGGCAGGTTTTTTGAGTGGTAAATTAATAGCTAATTAGCCATTCCTTCTCCCCACAGAGGCTATTTCCCAGGCTTCAAAAACCTCGTATAAATGAGGCACAGCAATTAATTTCCTGTTCTGCTCACTTGAGATGTTTCTCCTCTTTGGTGTGAGCAAATAAGAAAAATTCTTAGAAAAGACCTGTCTAGAATTCAATTGATTTAATCAGAGATGGGGTGTCAAATTACTCTGGAAGATTGAAAACATCAACGAGAGAGAATATACATTTTGCATGGTGGAAAACAGGTATTTCAGACACCTTCTGAAAGAAATAATTCAGAAGAAAACAGGACATTGGCCTCGCCTGTGCAAGACAACCAGATTCCATCTTTTAAGTCAAGGGTACATAAGGGCTGTATTTTGCTGTTCTTTGCTGCTCACCAAAACATACAGCACTCAAAACAATATGGAACATACCAACCTAGAATATGTGGATTAAAGCTTGGTGTTCAACTTCCCTTTTCTAAACAATATAACATAAAACGGAGGAAAATCAATTCTAAGTATCAGTTCTTAGCTATTAGTATTCTACATACCACTGACTAAGATTCCTGAGCAGGAAAAGGGTGTGACAGGCAATCAGTAGATGTAGCTCTTATCGCTTGATAAACAGTGTTTTAACAACCAGCCAGGGATGCAGGTCCAGAGCAAATTACATGGACTACTCCAGGAGTTGTTTCTAACTGTAATAATTCCAGCATATAATTAAGAACACAGCCACACGCTCTACATAATGCAGAAAATATAAAATTAAGCCTCCAGTGCTTGTTGCTCCCATCGCTGGGCTAGATCTTGGCCAGGGCTCTCTACTCAGCTTAGGTCTTTATGCCCTGATTTAACACCACTCCCGTTTCCTTTCCTTCCCCTCTAAACATTGAGGACAGCGACCGAGACCTCGCCGGCAGCTGAAAGCCCCCAGAACAAAGCAGGAAGCAGACAGCAGAGGGAGTCAAAAAGACAGCAGGCAAAGAGTTCCGTTTTTTAAACTCGTTTGGGCAGGAGAGACAAACACCAGGGTCCTCGCACACCCCAAGGTAAAAGGCATTCTATGAATGACTGTTTGTATGCTGACAATAGAGCAGTCAAGTGCTTCCTGCAGGGGGAAAGAAGCACATGCGTGCCTCTGTGTGTGCCTTGTGAGTCCAAGTCCTTGCAGCTCCGCACCTCATCCCTTGGAACCAGCTCTCTGCACAATGCAGGTCCCGCACCTCCTCCCCAGGAGTCGCTGGGACACGACAGCTTCTCTGAATTACATAAATCTGCCTTGTCAGTTAATTGTAGCAACAAACTTCTGCTCTGTAGCAACAACTCATCTGCCAATACTCAGCACCTGGCTGGCAGGGATAGTACCCCAAGCAGAGCACTCCTTGGCGCAGCAGAAAGTTGTTCTGGGAGCTCAGAAAGTTGGAGAAGTACGGGCCAAAGATCAGTAACTTAAACCATGATTTAACGGGCACAAAAGCTCACGTTCCAGAAAAAGAAGGAGAAAGTGGGATGGCTGAGAACAGTAAAGCCTCAATTCCCTCTGCTGGTGGGACTCAGGGTGAGGCTGCCCAAGTGGTACTTGCAGATTGCCTTGCAAGAAACATACGAAGGCGTCAGTACCCTCTTCTGTCTCTTCAGTGTCCTAAGGAATTCGAACAATGCTTAGTAAGAGGCTTGAGAATATTTACTGCCACTGTCATTTCTCATTGCGTCAGAAGAGTTCTGGAAAGAGGGGGAATGCTGGGGCTAACGCTTACTCGGTGGATGTGTGTTTGGGGGAGAGACAGGCAATGACTTACACATATTACAAAATGGTAATTCTTGCACAAGTAGGATTAATCCATACTGCTAACACTTGCAAAAAAAAAAAAAANAAAAAAAAAAAAAAAAAAAAAAAAAAAAAAAAAAGTTAAAATTCCGGCTAGAACCTTAAGCAGACAAAGGAATATAACCTTGGTTTTTGTTTCTCAGAGTTTTCTTAGACTTGCTGTTAAGATTTAGAGAAGATTAGCTAAGATATTGAACACTATTTACTGCCCCTTCTATACAGGATTTGAGACACCTGAAAGGTCAGAAACCATAAGAGATGGCTGCCTAAAACCTCTTTTTAAGGGGGACAAAAAAAAGGAGCTCTGATTCCTGAAAGTTTTACGTTGTTCAACCACAACTATTAGGCACTTCATAGTTATGGCTATTACTCATTATCTCATCAGAAGGCATTATCATAAATGAAGAGAGTGGAGCCCACAATTATCTCAGCAGTTGCACACAGTCATCCCCCAATTACATACACTCAGAGGACAGCTGTTTCCCCTCCACTAAAATAAAGTTGGTACCACTTAACCTGACGACCTAAACACTCCAGAATCCTCAAGTGTGGAACAGAAGCACAAAATACCTTTCCCTCTAGCTCCTGGAATAAGCATGTATACATGTAATGGATATATGTACACACATGTTTGTGCATGAGTACAATAAACACACACCACGTTCCTACCTGACCTTCTCACCTACATTTAACGTACGCCAATTTTCCAAGGGTCACACAAGCCTTCAGCAACACCTCGATGGAAAGGCACTGATTTCTCTCGGAGGCACTTGTTGGGATGCTCGTGCACCACAGACCTACCACTTACTAGCTTGGGTTTGACACTGCACTCTACAGACAGCATCATAGACAAAGCAATTTCCAACCTGCCTGCGGTTAAACAGCACCCTCCAAACACCATCTCCTTCCTGTCGTGATGGGTAGCACACGGAGTTAGAGCCGGGAGTAATAAAAGGAGTGAGGAAAAGAAGCATCACCTGTTTCTGATCCTCCCCTGACACGGCTGCACCACTGATAATTGAGAGCACCTGTTCAATTAGAAACTGCTGCTGTGCAGTCAGCATCGCCATCACACAGATGTCACTGCATGAAAACAGGAGTCATGCATCAAAAATTAATAAAGAATGGGTGACACTGCTGCCTACTTCATTTCCACGTTCAGTATGAACAATTTATTCCAACTCCCCAGGGAGCCTTCTGAAGAAAATTGCCTGAAACCAGCTCCTGCTCTATCTGATAGGTACACCCTAGGGCTGCTGACCTGAGATACAGCATTTCTATTAACTAAAAGGGAAACTTTCCCCCGGAGGATGACTTTTGTTTTACTTCACACCTGTGGGGAAAAAAACCACCGCAAACCACCCACAGCCCAGAAGACCGTATCTGTACGATGTCCAAGCCCGGAGCACCGGGCTGGTGTGGAAGGCTCCGCGCCCGAGGTGCCACCGGGGCTGCAGCTCTGCCACCTCCGGGGAGAGGACGGGCACCGTGCGGGGCGCGGGCCCGGGGGCAGCGGCTCCTCAGGGTGCGGGTTTGGGCGGCCCCGGAGCCCCGGCACCGACGGGGCAGCGCTCCAGCGGCGGTAACGGGAGCGCCCGGCAGGTGCCCGGGGCAGCGGGGCGGTACTCACACGGTGAAGTGGTACACGAAGCACTTCCATCCCGTGGGCCGCTCCAAGAAGTTGTAGACCCTGCCCTGGACGCTGCTGCGGCTGAGCAGGGGCTTGCGGAGGCTGTAGATGGAGACGCGGGGGTCCAGGCTGACGGGGGGCCGCGGGCAGTCGGCGCTCACCACCACCAGCTCGCTCCGCAGGCGCGGCGCCCGCTCCCGCTCCCGCTCCCGCGGCGGCGCGGGGCTGCCTCCCGCGGGCGCCTGCCCGCCCTGCG
>VZRO01005748.1:2763626-2789035 GCA_013397915.1 Daphoenositta chrysoptera
GGCGGGCCCGGCTGCAGAGCCGGTGCGGCCCGGCGGGAGGCGCTGCCCCGGCCCGGGTGGCGCCCGGACCCTCTCGGTGTCACTGAAAAGTGTCACCGTGCTCACTGCTGACCTTCGCCTGCATCACCTGCGCCCTTGTCACCGCTACGGCTGCGTGCAGGTGGCCTCTCACCTGTGTGAGGAGCTGCCAGGGCAGGGAGCAGCCTTCCAGCAACCCAGGAGCCCGGCAGGCTCTCCTGCCTTCTCAGCCACTCCGGTGTTTCCCAGGACTGTGGCCTTGGGTGGCTTGAGATTCTCGGGTACAACCCCTTACTTCAGATTTAGGACCTCCAAAGCCTTCGGGAGCTGCTGAAAATTCGTTTCTACAGAATTTCAGTGCCCGGCAGAAGGAGAGCTCTGCCAGACTCGGAATCCTCCAGGAGGCTCTTTTTAAAATGAGTAAAAAGAATTATGAGCCCAAACAACAGGTCTTGCAGTCCTTCATGCTATTGTAACCAAAGGGAGTGAATAGCTGAGGAACTGGGAAAACTGTAGAACACAGCAAACACAGTTCTGCAGAACTGCATCCTCTACAAGTTGGGTCCCTCACCAGCAGCGTTTTGGGTTTTGGGCAAAGTTGCATATGTGTGGCCATTAAGAACAGGTCATTTCGAGGGCTTGGATAACTTTCCTGTGTGGTGGAGTAAGTTATGACTTCCTTAACTGTGGTGGGAATCGATTTGTCATGGCTTTTTGCACCAATTAGTTAACAATTTCTATTCCCAGAGTGAAGGGGAAGGTGCTCTTTGATCTGGACTGATGGGTTTTTTCTTCCAGCTCAAAATAGAACAGTACTAGTAAGAGCTATGTTGAGTTCATGGTTGATACTGGTACTCGGACAAGAATGTTACAGGGAGATAAGGTGCTAAATAAAGTTAAACAAAAACAACCCTGCTAATTGCAGTTCCATTCAAATGTCAGGCTGCACGAATTGTAGGGGAACAGGGCAAGATCCTTCACTAGTGTAAACAAGAAAGACGGGTGGGCTTTTGTACTGATTTCCACCCATGAGGGATCAGGCTCTGTCTTAGGGATACAAAAACAGAAGTGTTAAAATGAGACTTTGCAAAACTTGTTTCTAAACCAACAATGTCCTAACCAGGCTTTTCCCCCCTCCACCAGAGCATGAAGAACAAACCAGCTTAATAAATGCAGCATTTCAAAGGAAATTTTTCCTCTATGTGGTCAAAATAGAGCCTGGTTTCTCTATTTTGAGAAAACTGTTCTTTCTTGCAACAAGCCTGAAAGAAAAATGGCTATTGGAAGAAAGAATGTCATCGCTACCCTTGAAGGCTCACTGTTTGAGGGCCAGCCTGATAAAGTCTTGATATTGAAGTTAACAAATGTGTTTCTTTATATAAGTGTTCCACTTTGTTTTATAGACCAACGTAACATTGTCTGGCTTATACAGAGCCTTATCCTGGAGCCAGCTGCAAAACATAACCTACAGACTTCAGCCAAACAAGAGGCTGGATGTCCATATGTAAGTGATGTTGTTCTTCATAAAACTTTTCAAAATCTTTAAAAAATATTGTGGCATAATGTTGTTATTTATCCACTGATCAACAAAACAGAGAATAGAAACTCCACTTTATCTGAACCTAAGAAAATGGAATTTCTGTATTACTTACGCAGTTTCCTTGCAAAATAAAAGTTTTTATATATACTTATATATACTTATAGAAGTTTTCATATATTTACATGATATTATATACTTAAATGGCTAAGGAAGGAAGAAAATTGGTAAGATCTAAATTTGATCTTCAGTGTTCCATGACAAACTGTTCCAAAGAACCAAAGTTTATTTCAATTATTTTTTTACTGCAAAACAAAATAAGTCTCAAATATATTCCATGGCCTAATATATTAAATTGTTTTTCAGAACAGAAATATTTTAATAAGGTTTTAGGTTGGAATTCCAATGTTGGCTAAATCTTTCAGAGAATCATCACAAATAAAGGAATTTTAAAGTATTTAAAATTAGCATTTAGGTAATATCTAAACACCTTTTCCCTGGAGTCAAGGAATTAATCAAAATCTACATTTTAAATGTGTTACTGATAAATGATAACATTTATTCAATATACCAAAAATCATTTTGTTAGATGATTGCCAGCTAGTTCAAGGTACTGAATGGTAAAACACATCTGGCATAGGTGAAAGCAAGAGCATAATTGAATAAAAGTGTCAAATAGATGACTACTTAGTGATGAGAATGCTGAGAACAATTATATTTAATGTATATTAAGTTACCAAAACCCTATTATAATTTGCAACATTTTCAAGATGAATAATGTGGGAATAGAAATTCCCATTTGTCCCCTTCTTAAGTAGCCATGTCTTGATCTTAATAATGTTTATTTTACAAAACAACAGAATTATGTAAGTGGAAGAAGAGAAAAAAATCCAGAGAGTGTGGTGTATACATTAAAGAGTTAAAAATGGGAAGAGGAGGGAGATAAGTGTTCAAATATATTTATGGAGCCGGGTATCTAGGCTTTGATAGTGAAGAGAGTAGGAAGATATGTTGAATAAAGAGGACGTGGGTTTTAAATATTAAGGTGGAACTACTATGCTGAATTGTTTCTTAGAATAATAATAATTTATTCTACTTCGAGTATTTACAGAATTGCAGCGAAATTAGTAAGAACCAGGATATTTTAATTCACAGCTTGCAAGTACTGTTTTAAAACTTTATGTGTTTACGAGGACTATGATTCTAAACACGAGATGTCATAAGTCACAAGTATGATGATCATACACCAATGAAGCTGATGGTAAAGCTCCCAATTCTAGTAATTTAATTGGAGCAAGACTAGTAAATTATTTCTGAAAGCCCCACCGCTGTGCTACAGTAAATCCAAAATGCTTGTACCGTCCTGAAGCTCTGTTTCTGTCATCCTGTACCAAATCATGGCTGATATTATGCATGCAGTGTCAGATATGCTGATTACGTGTTATATTTTCACTTTGTGCTGCCAGAGTACCGTGCAAGATCACACTGCTAAATCACTGGTGAATGTTTACAAGCAGGAATTGCTGCAGCCAGTTAGAGACACCTTGATCTTTTGCCTGATTACTTCCCTGTGGAAGCTCAGACTCAAACAAACAGTTTGTATCTGAATGTTCTCTGTCTTCTGAAAGCCTTTAACGCTTACGTTGCAGTTACGGGTTGCACCAGTTCTCCTCTGGCATGGAAATCATCTTGTTTGCTGTTAGATTACTTTGTGGGATGGTTTTTGTTTGAATTAGGTTTGGGGGTTTTTTTGAATACCACTTCAATTTCTGCCCAGCTACAGTAGGAGACATATTAAATAACAGTTTTCAAGGACAGGAAAGAGAGAGTTGTGTTGTTTCAATTTTTGAATTATTTTTCCTGAATTATAGCAAATATTTTGTTGCATTCTATTTCCTGGAGAATCCACATTTCAACTGAGTCAGTAGATCATTATAAAAGTACAGTCAATTATGAAGGTAAATGTCACTCAGTACTGAACTAAAAATAAAGTCCTATATTGTTTATATATTTTCATACAGCAAAGTATGACAAAAACTTTTGAGATATTCTCTATCAATTAAAAAATTCTGTTCACAGACTCATCATTGCTTTAAAAACATTCCTATGAAAAGCTACAAAACTACTAAGTACTTAAGCCTCGGACACAAAGAACAGTTTGAAAACACAACAATAACATGTTGGACAAATAAACCTTGGCTTTAAAATTCAAAACAAAAGCAAGTGGAAAGAGACATAAGGGTTTGCTTCACTTTTTAAATCCTGGGAACACTATGGCTTAGCCAATCCAGTAGGGAGATGGGGAGATACATGTCGATTTCCACTCATTCATCAAGTTTCATTTAGGAACAATTTTCTGAGTATGTGTAGACATTTTCCATTGGACACCTTGATAATCTATTTACCATTATTTTTAACCAATCCAAATCTATTAATCTCCAACTCATATGCTTTTATGTAGATTAACTTTAAGTTTTAAATTTAAGAAGACTCTTTGTTAGAGGCTCTTGAATACATCCATGCTTCTCATGTATAAATCCAGCAGGTTTTCCCTGTTGGCAGGCAGTGCTAGTCAAACAACTAAGCACACCGGCAGAAGCTCCAGATACAGAGTGTAATGTATTCGAAACTGCAGTATGTCCCCAAAACACTGACCATCAACTTCTTCATTCCAGTGAACTTCCCCCAGCCTCCTGGATCAGTAAGATCCACAGTTGCCTTGCCATTGCTCTGCCTGCAGTTTGGGTTAACCGTGGCTGTCTGGGCTTCCTGGGAGGCAACAAAAGCAGTGGTATCATCATGAAGGATGAGGGAAGAATGTCCAGGGAATGTGACACCTTTGCCAATCATTCAAAGAGCACCACGGTACAGTGCTGGTAGTTAGGACAAGTGCTGCTGTGACAGACACAGGGCATGTTCATCCTTAAGAATTACAGACATCACAGCAGCCTGGTTGATGTCCTGGATCATACACTCAATAAATTGTTTCCTGAAAACTGGACAATGCAGCCTCACCTATTCTGAAATGCTGCCTTAAGTGGCAACTAAGTATCTACAGATAGAATGGGACGTGGGAAAAGAAAAAGAAACCCACGTTCCTCCACTTGAAACAACTTCACAAACGAGGAGCAACCTAACCAGTCAGCTGTTAATCAATCATAAGTCAGAGATCACATTAATTAATCACCTCCTTAACAGACTAATCACTGTCAAAAAGGACACGCTTCCAACAGGTGTTTATGCAGTCTGCTTTTCTGTCAGTCACTTTCAAGACAAATGGAGCAGATGGAAAAGAGGAGATAGTACTCTATTCAGAAATTTTAAAGTGTCCTTTAATTCCCTGCCTTCTTTACTGCTGGGTTATTTTTAACTGTGGATGCAGCGTGTTCAGGAATCTGGGCAGCAGAGAGAAGTAACGCTGCAGGAGATAGCGAGTGGCACGCAGCAGATACCCGGCGTGTGGAGGCTCTGCAGTCCTGCTGACAACCCTGGTTAGCATTATCTGCTTGAGTGCTATCTGACTGCATGGTTATGCCTACATTTATGTTGTGTTTACATTGTTTCGTAGGTTTTTAAAGCATATTGGTGCCGTTCTGAGAAAGAATGTTACTGTCCACCAACGCTCAGGTTTGAAGTTCTAAAGCAAAGAAAGACTCTGAGAATATAATTAGGCTTATGCTTGTGCTGTGAGAAGAGAGGTTGCCATTGAAGACTGAGGCAAAAACCTTGGTACACTCTTAATGTTCCTTAACAAGAAAAATTAGTTTATATGACAGACCAGTACCAGCCAACTGGAATTCTGGTTTCTGTCAATGAAGATCAAAATTTTTTTGCTGTTCTATTTGCTCTTGTTGCTGGCTGACCAAAATATTCCATGTATAAGTGAGTCTGAAGAACTCAAGGTCCTAAATATTTACTTGTTTAGCAGCAGGACTTCCGGGCGGAGCCCTTGAAGGGCTCATGGGCAGTAAGGACAAAAAATGGTGCTAGAATTGTGACTGAACTGCTTTGGTGCATCACAGCTTGGAAACGTCCCTCTCAACATTTCCTTCCCGCTCCCCACCTCTTTGTAAAAAGATTTGCCAGTGGCAGCAGGAAAAGTAAAATTCTAAAACTTGTGAAAACCTGATAAAACTAAGAGGGGATACTTCTGGGAGATCTTGTGCCAGACACACTTGTGTACCCATGCATATGTAACTTCTCCAGTCTGTTTCAGCAGCTGCCAGCAGTGTCCCATCCTCCTGAGTTCTTTAATGTAGTTAATTTTTCAGCAATTTTTGTGACTGAAAAGGATTCTTTTAGATATTACTCCAAAAGAGGAAACTAAAGAGGCTGACAAAATCCTGCAACGTTCATTTTCATCATTAAGGCAGATGTGGTGTATTTTAATCACAGGAGCACGTGAGGCTCAGCAGGCATTTGCCACACAGGATTCAGTGTGCACATTCTTACACAGGCCAGCGTGTCTGAGGGCACAGTGACTAACAGCATTCTCCAAATGAAGAGATTGTTACATCACCTTCTTGCATCAAAAGCAAATTCTCCTCCTCACATTAGTCACAAACCTTCTCTTTGTGGCTAAAATCAGTATCAAATAACAGCATTGAGTAAGCTCCAAAAGAATTAACTGAAATTCTGAAATTACCCCCAAATTTTTGCCCCATAGTTGCTTATGGAAATGGCTACTCTAAATAAAAGGATGTCTTGGTATTTCAGGAAGGGTTTCACTCTTAGCAGCTGAGAAAGAAATCACTAGCTATCACCAAATCTCTTCCTGCTCCAGGAACACTTCCTGCCTGTGACCACGTTAATCTGTAACATGTAATATCCCACTTCACGTGTATGGAATGGCCTGGGACAGATAATCATTCTTCTTCAGCAGGGCCCACTTGGCAACCCACTTTTCATGTCAAGCATCATCAGTCTGACAGTTAAGCCTGTGGTTGAATGTGTCTTTGAATTGCAGGTAGTTCACTGGAAAACTTCAGTGGGAGGTTATACAAGTGCAATGCAAGGAATTTAATGCTAACTCTGTGGCAGAAGCAAAGGTTTTTCAAACAATAATGCATCAAAAAGCTTTCAAATGCCTAAAAAAAACCCCAACCACACAACAAAGAATAATAGAAAAAGTACTAGCAATGTCTCCTCCCCTGCCACTACACCTTTTCTCAACGAGTAACCTCTCAAGGCAAACAAATTGGAAACTATGAAACTCAGTGGATAGACCACAGGAGACCTGTGCAACAATCAGCTCTGCCAAACTGGAATTTCAAGTTGCTTTCATCTCACAAAATAAGAGTTTTCATTTCACTTGGACCATTCTAATAGGTAAAGCTAAACAATGCAATGTAATTCAAAGTCTTGCAAAAATTCTTTTAACTTGTTCCATAATTGTGATTTAATGCCAAATTCTAGAGACATGCCTGACCTTTTCCTAATTGGGTTAATTGCAATTCTTATCTCTGTGTCCTCATCTCCAGTGTCAGAGAAGCACAGTTGCTCAGCAGGATTTTGTGTTTTACAGTGGATATGCTAAAGCTGAAGCTTGCTGAGCCCCAGAACTTTGTGTGTGAGGAACACTGCAGCTCCCTCTGTATTTTTGCGGAAGAGAAAAAGGGAACATTAGAGCACCCTTGTCATCTCCCTGATTGATGGCTAATTACAAATCCAGTGACCCAAGCAGCAGCATAACTAGTTTTTAGAGACCATTTGCATGCATGGCAAGGCATTAACATTTGTTAATTGGGCTATTAAACTGCTGTTAAAATTTGACATTACTTGAGGGCTCTGCTAAAGTACCACTCAGCAGGAATATAAGCGTACTGATTTCAGACTGTCTGCACCACATCCAAATCATGATCTTCTCCGAAACTCTGGAAAGAGATAAACTGCATTTGCTTTGTACAGTCCAAAAGAACAATCCATAACCTTCCTGGTAAATTACAAGCCTCTTCAAGGCAGGTGTGCTAACCTCGCTAAGTCAGTGAAGAGGAAACAACCCACCAAACTCATATCCTACCAGCAGAAACGTTGCTTTTTCTTGACAAAATTTACAAAATAATTAGTTAATTTATGTTTCCTATTATTTCAGACCTCATAATAAACAAACGCTTTGGTTTGCAAAGCTTTTTTTTTTCTTTAAAGGTACATAATATTTCAAATATTTTTGTGTAGTCTGTTTTTGTATATTCTATTCTTGGAGGTCCCTCTAGTGGCTGAAGAGTCAAGTTTATCTGGTGTGGCTTAAAAGGCTTCAGGTGTTCTACCTCTTTTTTTTTTTGTAGATATTTCTTGTAATAAAGATTTGCCTAGCTTTTATAATTCCTCCAACTAAATAAATGGCAAATTAAATAAAAATATTTTTCACATTACAAAAAAAAGAAGAAGAATGGCACTAACTTGATACATTATCCATATTTGTATAATGAATAATAGGAAGCTGTCAAAAAGAGGATCAAACTCCTGTATTGAATTTAAGAAAGTATTTTCAGTCCCCCGTCAAAGAGGAAAGCTCCAATCTCTACCCTCGGACTTGAATGACCAGAGTTCAGCACCCAGTTCTCCCACAGACTTCCTGTGTGACCTCTGGTGTGTCATTGTTCTTACTTGTGCCTCAGGTTCTCAGTTTGTAAGTGGGATAATAGCACTGTCCTCCTTTGTAGCTTTGCAGATGCGGTTGCAGGTTAAGCCCTCGGATTTGCTGGGGAAGAAGAGAAGCAGGAACAATCACTGTAAAGGTAGGGATGCTTTGGAACACTGCACAAAATTCTGGAGTGCAGACAGAACTAAGAACACTGGAACTCTTAATCAAGACATGTTTTGAATGGAAACACAAAGTTGAATGAATGCTTTAACTGCTGCCGATGTCATACAGAGATTCTTCTTTTTCCTTGCATTTGCTCTTGGTGAAACTTCACCACGTGAACAGACTTGGAAAGGGACATAACCTGGCTTATCAGCTACACAGTAAAAGACTTCAGTGTCACTGATAACACCAATTTTTTAAATTACAGGCCAGCCATTGCACACAAAAACCCCCAAAACACAGCCCATTCCCACATCAGTGCCCGGTTTTAATAATCAGAGGGGGAGAAAGGGGAATCTGCTGAGGATGCAGAAACACAGATTTTGTTAGAAGACACAGTTCAATGCAGTGAACATTCCAATGAAAGTTCCACCCTATAAGATAAAGGAATGTTAGTAATAATTCATTGCACATGCACTGGCAGGGTGAGCAGGGCAGTGAAGAGAGCTGAATAAACAGTGTCATGAATTTGCAGGTGCATTCAGCAGCTTGCAAAATTTTTAATCTCAGGCATCTGTAAGATACTAATCAATTATGAATCTTCAATGCTGAAGCATTATTTCTCTCTTAGCAGATCAGCATTAAGGCTGGGAGGCTACCAGGAAGGGAGACAGATGGACAGGTGTGATGACAGGTCAGAGTGGCCAGCAAGTCTTACTGGGATTCTCCAGAAAAGTTAATGGAACTGTCTAGGAAATGGGTTAACAATGAACACACCTGTTTTGAGCAGAAGGGAGAACGTGCAAATAAAAGTTAACCTGACAGCATACTGGTGTTTAAATAGTACTTAAAAAGATAAAGACATTCAGGATTTCAACAGAGACACTTGCAGAGTAATGGTCCAGGAGGGACTGAGATGATCTTAATCATAATCAGCACAGCTTAGCCTCAGACCCAGTGTTGCTCATTAACTCTAGATTAAACTAAGCAAACCACTCATGTCTGAATTGGAGGGAAACTCCTGCTTGGGCTCTTTCACAGTCCCAGCACCTACTACTTTCTGACAAACCATTACTCAAGCCTGGACAAAAATAGCCACTAACTTCAACACTTTCGGAGAACAATTCTTGATTAAGGGCTTGCTTAATTTCAGGGTTTTATATTTCAAGCAACTGTCACTGCTGTAACAAATATCAAAGATTTTTATGACTGTGATGTTATGAAATTTAACACAATCATATTCCTAGAAATATAAGCATTAACAGAAAAATGGATGGTTAAAAAATACCGACATATAGATGTACAAAGGAAATTTTTAAGCAATCAATGGGTCATTGTGAGAGAACCAAAATCTGCTGTTCTTTTGAAGAGATAGAATTTGGATGTCTGACTGGTTTATGTCATTTTATAGTCTAATCAAAGGGATGTATCAGAAATACATTTTCTAAATGTTTTAGAAACAAAAGCACAAAGGAATGTACAGTCACAAAAGAAAGGTGAATTTAAAGCCTATGAAAAATCTGTTTTAAGGACAGAGAATATTTATGGCCTATATCAACTCATGCAAGAAAACCCAAAGCCCCAGTAAAAACATATAGGAATCATACACCTTATTTTGATAGTGAAGGACAAAAATATTTGAAGAAACACATTACTACATCATGAAAGAGTTGGGCATATCTTTGATTTCTTCAAAGCGGCTTTTATTCACAGCAGTCAACTGAGCTGCAGTAATTTATACCAAATGGGGTCTGTTATATATCAAGAAAGGCCCACAGGCAAGTTACCTAAGGAAGCATCATGATGCAACTTTTTTACTCTAAATATAGAACATATCCTTAAACAAATTCACTTTTAAGGCTGAGATGCTGTGCACCAAAATTTAGAATTATCAGCAAGGATAAGTGGACACTTGCTTTGGAAACCTAAATTATTAAAAGAGCACCTTGACTACTACAAACCTGTGCTTTGGGAAATTTGTTAAAGATTTCTGTAGCATGGGAAAGCACATGACTCTTTCCAAAGGGAATGAAGGATTAGTTACTGATGCAGTTACTCAACATCCAAGCTATTGCAAAAATTTGAAAAGTTAATTTAGAAAATACATTTACAGTTAAGTCCACTCCTGCTTGTTTGTTCCTGATACCTCTGTGCTCCCCTACTGCTGGAGAGAAGTGTTTATTATTTGCATCTCCATCTGTTTTACAGAGCTTATTTCCATCCCAGAGAAGAGCCATGGTGTCAATACCATTCTACACCAGCAACGTTTACTTTCATTGTCACAGAGACCACCGTGCTGAGTAAACTGGCAACATCTTCATCCTCCCAAACAGGCAAAGGGAACAGCAGCAAATAAAAGCCACCTCAGTGCACCTCCAGCCCTGCAGGTGGATGGCCTTGCCTGCTGCAGAGGACAGCCAGCAGGTAGGATCATAACATATTCTATGTATGTTAAGAGATGCTTGTGATTCACCCAAGAAGAGATCATTGCTTAGTCCACATTTTCTTTCCTCTTCATAATTTTTCAGTAATCATCAGCAATATAAACAAATCATTGCCACTCTCTCTTCCCCCTGAACAATGAAGTATATGTAAAACTTTAAGAATGTCTCTATCAGTGATTTCACAAGCTATTTGTTGCTGCCCTTTGTGATCACTTTCACTGGTGTTTTCTCCTGTTCAGTACTTTGGTTTCCTTAGACAAATGGTAGCTGACTTACTGTATTTGACCTGCTCTTCAATTAGACAGCAGTGGCATTCCACTGTTGCACTCTCCACTCTTCAGGCAACTTTTTAGCTTGCACTAGGAGAAATCTTCACAGGCCCATGTATGTAGCTGATCCTTGCATGCTATTTTGGCCTGGTATCAGCAGACTGCAGAACTATTACAGTCAGGCAGCCATCTACTATACAGCTCTTTCTGAGACAGCAAAGTACAGAGATGGACCCCTGAGCTCTGCTTTCTGCACTGTAGTTTCCTGCTCTATGGGATTCTCCCACCAGCCCCACGACTTTAGGACATGAATATGCACCAACAACTTTTCTCTGTGCTACTCTGCCTTCTTCTTTCATGTATTTGCTGTTCTCATCCTCAGCCCTTGAAGACAATTCCCAACAGTATCTTGGGGTGCAGATGACATTTTGGTTCTGTGTCTAATATTTGCTTTTCTAAACTTTTCATGTAATTTTTATTTTACAAGATTGAATTCAGAACAGCTGGTTATCTAAATGCTGGATGAGAGAATTAAGGTAGAAAAAGCCCTCTTTATTCGATGGTTTCTGATTAAAGCCAGTCAACTCTCTGTAAAGATTCTGTATTCAGTCAGGATCACAGGGAACACAGCCAGAAATGCTGACAAACCAGAGTTTGGCTAAATTTATTCTTCATTAACTCTTCATCTTCGTCTGGGAAAGCTTCTTCTCCCAGTGAATTTTGAAAAATAAAGTCAATAAATGATAAAGGTGAAAATCATCCTGGTCTTTGGTAAATGATTTCAACTTTGCGTATTTTTTTTTCCTAAGGGGCAGCTCAAGGGAACTGCCCATGTTAATAAAATGAGGTACATGCATTCTCAGAGTACTAAGTCTATTATCTTCAAAACAGGCTTTTTAAGACTTTCATAAAAGTAAACAATATCTGGCAATTAGTACCACTCCAGATGAGTATGTAACCTACTTCAGTTTTATATTTAATATTATGCAGCTACCTATGTTTTAGTTTCATCAATATTAGAATCATATTCAGTGTGGAATAGGATGCAGGATATTGATAGCAATAGTAGAAATTATACATTTCTATAGCTACTTTTTGACTTTGTAGTAATTTGCAGTAACTTTGCATAATTCCATACAGTTCTAGTTTTTAGTTGTTTTATGAGAGGTGTGGCAAGTGAGAAAGTGACTTTTTAATCTTTTCTAGGCTTGCATTCTGTCATTAGCTAGAAGTTACATGTTCATTTTTGTGGATTTTGCTCTTTTTTCTTTTTTTCAAATATAAAGAGCAGTGTTATATCCTAAATATATTGGTCCACAGTCTTGTAATTGTAAAAGCTTTACCACAACTATATTGTCATTCACCTTTACAGCAGAAATATTCATAGGAATTCTGTTAAATTTCACACGTGAGCACCTCTGACACCATAGTAACAACTGAAATGCTGCTCTCAGCTCTTGGCTCCTGTATCGCCCCACACTGGGACATAACCTAAGAGATGGCTCATGGATCTATCATCAGGTGTGAAACCTTTTAACTTCCAGGAATAAAAAGCTTACTGGTCAGGGTGGCCATTTGAAGCTTCTCTTTGCTTGCCTGAAGAAACCTGTGACAGCACCAGAAGGTACCTTTTTGGTACATTTTTGGTTTTATATGATTATTAAGGGTCTTTTACTTTATCTTGATCACATGGGTTACTTGGAATAATTGGGACTTTTTAAAATCTTTTTGTGACAGCTAAAAATTCATCACCCCTTTAACCTATAACATATTAAGTATTCCACTGTCTAGAGAAGAGCCCTGCCCATGTGGCAAGTGTTAAGAGTAAGGCATCCCATTAAAACTTGTTTCTGCATATCATCTGCATTCAAGACCTTTAGCTAAATTACTGTGATGATAAAACAGAACCCTGCACTTCCAGAAGCAATGGCATCTCTTTATCCAGCTCTCTGTAGAGTTCCAGCTATAGAAACTGGATTGATAATGAATTTTTTTTGTTTGGTTTTCTCTCTCATCACAGCACCTTGGATGTACAGGCACTGGACACACACACCCCCTGCCCCTCCAGCCCCTCACCCTCCCCAACACTGCTATACACTGTAGAAAGAGAGAGGAAAAAAAGCATAATGAGCTTGACAGATTTTGGATCCTTGTACCAGCACAGGCCCCTTGTTCAGCTGTAGGAAGAGATGTTCTTGTGTTTCCCAAACAGGAAGGAATAAGGAAGGTCTCCCTTGCTCCTATACACTGAAGCAGTCCTTAAAAGCCTTAGCTCAACCATTTTCATCTCTATGCCAAATTTAGACACTTTTTTTGTGCCTTGAAGTTTTATAAACTCCTGGTTCATTTGGATCAGATCTGAACCTATCTGATAAGTAACTTGAGGAAGAAAGTCAAAGAGCAAATTGGCTGTGATTTGCTGCGCCTGCAGGTTAAACAGCAGTACTGTCCAGAAAGAAAAACAAAGAGCAGGCTTCCTTGGAGGGGTCACCAGGCATATACTTAAAATCTAGAGATGGCAGGCTTGCTATATGCTGGGACCCCAAATTTCTGGAGAAAAAAAAAAAAAGATTTTAAAAAAACATCATAGTGCCTTCAGTGGGTCTGATTTCTAAAGGTGCAACACAGCTGTAGTGGGTTGGAGCTGAGTTGATTGATGGGCATTTGGTCCAACAAAACCACTACAACAACCCAGTGAACTCAGGTTTTCTGCAAGTCACAGGCACATCCAAATGCAACTTCAGTTTTGCAGTTGACGGAAAAGACAGAGAGAGATTCATGTCTAATAAAGGAAAAGACTTAGAACAGTTGATGAACCATTTTGCCAATACCTTTTTTGCACAATGTACTAAGTTCAGAACTGTGTCTGCAGTTTCGTTATACTTAAGAAACAAAGCAAATTAAGTTGTTTTCCTAAGGTTTTGAATTCTCAGAGTATATTTTTATATGGCTTATGCAAAAGAGCTTCTTGGTTTTGAATACATTTTGCCATCGAGCTTACAAAATTTGCCTGAAGCACTGAGCAAGCTGTTGTAAACATGAGACCGTGAAAGTAGCCACACAAGGAAACACAGCAAATGGGTTTTTTCCACTGTAAAAACTGTTTTTTTCTATAAAAGAATGCATGTCTACAGGCATGAAATTGAAAAAAATAATTGCAGATGACAAACTGGAAAAGAAGTAAAGATTATTTTAGCATAGCTTGTAAAGATTGGTATGAGCTTAATGCCAGGAGCTAATTTTGCGAAGTCAGCTGTTGGCATCAAGAGAAACATTTGTGAACTTTTGCAGATTCTACAAGTATGATATATTAAGATCCTAACAAGCTGATCTGGGGAAGACCACCCTAAGTTATTTCAAGTCTTTCCATTTCCCAAGTGGCAGTCCTTTCTATTTTCTAATATTTCGGCTTTCAGTTGTATTTTTGTGTCCTGTGCTTTCAACAGTATTTATTTTTCCATGTCCATGTACAATCCAGTTTCAACTAAACTCTTCAGTTATGGTTTTGTCTGCCTTGTCTGTACATTGCCCTTCCTGAAGCACTTGTTTTGAATTGGAACTATCCCAAATTTCTTGTATTTCCTTTCAGTATGAGCTATGGCCGTGGTTTCTCGACACATTATTTCCAGACAGTTGTGTAGCATGCTGTACACCACTTTAGTGAACTGATTTTGCTGAAAAATGACCTGGCAAAAATGAGTTCTTTTTATGTGAACTCCGTCTGATTCACTGTGAGGCCACACAAGGAGCTGTGCTGGCACAGCTTCAAAGTAGAGTGCCATGCTGTGGGAACAGAGCAGGGAAGGTCCAGGAGTGTTTGAAGCCAGTGTCAGCCTCCCCGCACACCCCATACACAACGTGCTGTGCAATCACTGCCAATTCCTTTATTTTCATCCAACAGCCTTGCTGTGTGTTGTCTCTCATCAGATCCATCTGCTCCTTACATTGTTTACTTCCCTGATATCTACATTTCCCTTTTATCAGCTTTCCACCCTCTCAGATTTTCTCCCCAGAATAAATCCACTTGTCTGAAGTTCGCTGGCTGACATCCACATGCAAATTTCAGCAGATTCACCAAAAGTACATTATTCAAATAGCCTCTGGTCCTCTTCACTTTGTTAAGCAAATGAAGACAGAAACAAAAAAGACCAAGTACCTATATTTGCATTAGGATTTTGCACATTCATTTGTTAGAGACTCGGTGCTAACCCTACCCAAACCAAAGCACTACCCATTCTCCCAGAAAACAACGGGAAGACTCCTTCGAACAGTTGGTTTGCTTCACATCCTTGTATCCTGGTAATTACAGGAAGGATCCGGCTCCAGAGCCATACCCTAGAACTGTTCAAACAAAGCCTACACTGCTTCAGTAACAAGACTCTCTTCTCACACATCTATGTATAGCTTGCTTTTGTTGGTGGGGATTTTTAAATAATTTTTTCCCTCTTCATTCAGTTGTTCAGGTTTTTGACTATGCACAGATACAGTAAAGAGGAATTGCTTGACATAACATTCTTTAGCAACCGCTGTTCTAAAAAGGAATCTGTCAACCCCGATGTTTTTAAAAGCTTCTAGTGGGGCCAATTCACATAAATATACCTGGAAACTTAACCCCCTTTTATTTTACTAGGACGCTTCTATGCTTCACTTCTCCTCATGATTTTAATTCAAGTTCCTGAATTCCTGTCTGGCCCTGTGTCTGCAAACTCATAAAACCTCTGGTGACTGAACACATTCTCAAGGCTGCCAACCTGAACTAGCCTCTCTCTGTTTCTGTCCTAGTCAAAGTATGGAGAAACCTTCCCATAGGTTATTTTTGCATCCCTCCAGCTCTCATCTCTGGTAGTTAATGGCTTTTCTTAGCCCTCCTGTCTGAACGTGAGAGAAGTTCAGGTTGCACTTGTCTTGACAGTCATGTTTCTTTTGTTCCCTTTTTCTGTTTGTGCCGTTCTCAGAGATTTATATGCTACAGGCATGACAAAGCCTTGTGCAGGACAGCTGGCCATGATTTCTGCCCGTGTATTTCACCACCTCCAGGTCTTTATGCTTTATTTAGCAATTCCTTGGCAATCATGGCAGATGATTCTGCTTTGTCATTAGGGCTGTGAGGCAGAAATGTTTCATGCATTCTTACCAGAGTTTGAGTGTGCTAATTCCTGACAAACATTTTCCAAAGCTGCAATCTAAATATAAGTAAGGTAATATTTGTAATTGCACACAGATGTATGTACATCAGTTTCTCACACAGATATGTGTGCATTTATTTTCCATAGCAAATACTTTTTTTGTTGTTGTTTCATATTGTATTTTTATATTCCCACAACAGCTATAGGTATTTTTCCCTTCCTGGATTCTAGTTAGTGCCTTCTTATATCTCCCTTTCTGCACTGCATTTAACCCTGATTTAAGTACTGGTTTTGTTTCTTCACACTTAAATGTACACACCAGTTAATATCCATCCAATTCACTTTTCAAGCACATGCTGAAATTAAATGTGACGTTTGCAGTCTTTACTGTGCCCTTCACTTCTCTGGTATTCTTTATTCTGATCCTCTGCATCTGCTTTGTGCTTCGTATTTAGTATGTTTTAATTCAAAACAGGAATGAAAATGCAGCTACTATTGGAAGCAAATAATTCCATTACACTGTTGCTGGCACTGGCCCAGTAAACTCACTGGTGCAATCTTCCTGGAGTGAGTACTTGCACTAAAGTCAGCAGGAGCATTTCCATTGGAGAAGTTACATAAGTGTACGTGTATCTCGAAGATCAGAGCTGCAGATGCATCTCCAGCTCTTGGGGTGTAAGGTCAGGGTCTTCGGGTCACAACACAGAGATGCCATTGCAGTCAAGAGCTGCTGTCTGGTTGCTTTCCTCGTTCCCTACCCAGCAGAGTAAGGGTCTCATTCTTTACAAGGAAGTCTTTCTCAGTGTGGTCACTACTGTACCCCTGCACAGCCTTGACACCATTCTTCCCTCGAGCCGGTTCCTTGCTGTCCTAACCACAAATATAAACAACAAATCTTTCCTATCATCCTTTTACACCAGTAAACTATAAAATTCTCTTTTTCTCTCCCTGCATTCTGCCTTGCATTTGGTAACACAATTCTAACTTGTCCAAGCTTTCCTTCTCTTTTAGCACAAAGTGTCTGCTGTTGTTGTTCCTGCTCAAACCTCCAGCTGGTCCATAATTCCCCTGAAGCCTGGCACCCAAATCCAAACATGATATCGCAGCTAAAGCTGCTCTGATGAACAGCTGAGTGACTTCACACAGGCTGTTTATGCTGTCCTAGGTGTCATTTCTCTCTTGCAAGAACAGCACAGCATCACTCACGTCTGCTCTGCCTGTAACCCTCAGGTCCTTCCCATCAGGGCTGCAGTTTAGCAAAAGCAATCCTATGTTATGTGTGTTGGAAGCTGACAGTTCCTGCCCAAGTGAAGTTCACTGGATTGGTCTCCACTGCATTTTTCCCCTTACCATTCACTTCAATTAGTGTGAACCCTCTCTTTTTCTGACCAATAGTTGAGGCTTACTTTTTGTTAGGCTTGCCAGCTCACCCTGCACCAGTAAGGAGACAGGAACTGATGTAGGTCTCTTTTGCTCCACAGGAAAGCATACTTGAAAGTTTATAAATCAATAGATTTGCCTCATCTGACACTGAAGCCAAGGGAATGGGGGACTTCATGACTGGTTTAACATCAACAGTGCTGGGCCTACTGTATTACTATATTTAATCATTTCACCTACTTATTCAAATGTACACCTTGAGTGGGTGAAGGAATCTGGTGTGATTAAGAGTCAGGGTGTGTCCCAGCCTGCTGATCAGCATACAAGTATGAAGGAGAATTCTTAGTGCTTCTAAGTCATGAGAGCTAATGACTTCCACACGCCTACTCTCTTAATGGAGCCATTGCCATTAAAGACAACAACTGAGGTCAAACCATCCCTTGAGTGGGCCCATTTTCAAAAGACATGTTTGAAAGCCTCACATTTGACCTCTCTTCCTTCCATGGACACAGCCTAATCCTGGTTAAAACATACAGGTAGGGCAAAGCCGACCCACATTCCTCTCACCTCTCTGAGGTGAACAATCTGTCCTGTGTTACCACACAAGGAAGTAGAGATGCACATTCACAGTGGATTAGGTGGCAGTGACAATAGGTGGAAAGAGACAGTGGAAAGCTGGGGAATAGAGTGAGAGAAGCTGTAGGAGAAAAGGAGGCTGGGGAGAGAAGGCATGGCAGAGGGGGGGAGAGGAAGCAGAGACAGGAGGGAGAAAAGTCCAGAAAGGGGGGAACATAGGAGTCAAAATGTTTCCCTGTGGTTCTGATCTCAACACTTTTCATGGATAAATCCTTTAGAAATTAATCTCTGCAAGGATTCTCCTTGTGGAGCTTCCTTAGAGCCATCACAACTGCCCCCTGACAATTCCCTACATCCCAGAAATCCTGAATGCTGAAATCAGAAGTTAGGACCATCCAAAAGGAAGGACTAAAGAGCATTAGGACCTGTAACCTCCAGCATCACAAGCACTGGTTTCTGCAGTGGTACAACTTACAGCTCCCATTTATGAGGTTAAAGAAATAATGATTCATGAGACTGGCTGACACCTGGAATGATTTAACCAGGCCATCCCTAATGTAAATGACATTGACTCGCATTTCCAGATGTAGGTGGAACTGGCAATTGTCTTTTCCTCATAATTGTCTTAACTTGCTTTGCTAGTTAGGAATAGTTTTCTAGGTTATATTTCAGATCTGGTAATCGTTGGAGGTACATTCTTTCCATAGATGTTTGTATTTGTAGTCGATGGAACATCTAGGACAGAATTTGACCTACAAACTTAGATATGTAGCAGCAGCCTAGACAGAAATATATGTACTTAAGTCTGAACCAGAACTAAAGTAAGATTGCTTGATATATATACAAGATTTAAAATATGAATGCACATGTTGGGGCAGGCAGGATTTTTGTGTTTTGGTTTTTTCCCCCCTCACCTCTGAAGCGTTTCTAATCTCTTGCCTTTAAGTAGCCTTTTAAAATTAATGCAAATTTAATGCAACGGCATTCTCTTAGATAATGCAGGGGGAAAGCCTTTAAATAATAGGATAAAATAAATGTTGGAAATTTCTTAAAAGTTGAATCAAAAATAGTATGTGGAAAGAGAGAAAATCATGAAGTCATGCCCCTTTGGTTTTCATCCAAAAAGTGCTTAGACTCTCCTCCTCTTTCTGGCTGTCTGTCTGTTCTTTCCCGAGGCACAGGCTTATCCCAGACCCTTGCAATTGAACCAACTCGTGACGTTACAGTGAGGTAAGCTGGCCACGGCTGAGCTGACTGCAGGGGTATGTCATGACTTCCACCACAGAGATTTGACCCAATTACTGTGACCTGACACACTTGCAATCTAGTACAGCCTCAAGTCTCAAAGCAATAGCCCCTGAAACCACTAGAGACTCATGTGAAAGCTGAAACCAAACCGAACAAGACTGAATTAAACCCAGGAGAAAGGCATTCTGAAAAACCATAATTATATCACGTAGTTTGTTGATACATGCTTACTTTGCTTGTTGGAGGACTTTGGGTGAGATATCCACATGCTTTTTAAGAACAGAAGTGTTGACAGTCCAGGAGGAAACGACAGAGCTGATTATATCCTGCTCTGAACACACACCAGGGACGTAACGCAATCCGAGTGCCGACTGGTGAGTGTGTGGTGGAGCTGCACTGCAGAGCAAGGGGGTGGCAGGGTGAGCTGCAGCCCCCGAGCAGATCCATGCAGTGCTTGGTGATTCTGCCCCTAACAGGGAGGGGCTACACTGCAGAAGCTGAGTTTACAGAGGGAGGTAAGGAAACACCACATGTGGTCAGTCTGTGCTTAAGAACCACATCTACACATCTGATGCACCGGGTTTCTTCTGGTGGCTTTGCAATGTTCATAAAACAGAATCACAGAATCACAGGATGGGTCAGGTTGAAGGGACCACAGTGGGACATCTGGCCCAACCTCCCTGCTCAAGCAGGGCCATCCCAGAGCACATGGCACAGGATTGTGTCCAGACTACTCTTGGGTATCTTCAGCAAGGGAGACTCCACAACTCCTCTGGACAACCTGTTCCAGTGCTCGGTTACCTGCACAGTAAAGGAGTTCTTCCTCATGTAACTGCCAGTTAACAGGTGTTTTCCTCCCTTTCCAGCCTCATAAAAGCTTGTGAACAAAACTGTTTGTGCATCTTACCTATTTTTGTCTCCTTCACTGTTGTTCATTGCCACTGGGAATCAGAATTCCTAAACTGAAAATCAATTAACATGCTATTTCTGTAAAAAAAAAAATTAAAAATTTATTTTAAAAAAAAAAAAAAAAAAAAAAAAAAATTAATTACCTAAATATGAGAATGGTCCGTATAAATCTCAGCAGCCTAGTGTCTTTATTCCAAAAGAGAAGTTGCAGATAACCACATAAGAGAATTTTGCAAGCTAAGATCTAGAATGGACTTAAAGTGAACCACTTAAGGACAAATTTACCCTTGGATTATTTTGTAAATTGCTGTCTATTGCAAGTTTATTGCTTGTGTGTAGCTATAAATAAATGTGTACTCTCTAGGACAGTTATGAATGGTGACCACATATACCCTGGAAATTCAGTCCTGAACAGTTTTTTCCTAATCAAACCCTTTGTTCTGTCAGCAAGTTCCAGGAAGTGATTTCTACATAAATAATAATAAGTAATAAAAAATGTGTTATTATTACTCTCTATTAACTGGGGTTTTTTCCCTGAATATTCTTTCAATGCCCTTAGGAGATAAAGCTGGTTCTCCTGTGGAAAAGTGGACTCAGACAAAAACGTGGTCTTTGCTGTGACGGCCACTATTGATGATCCAAAAGAAGTTCTCTTAGGGAAGACTCTTAACCAGACTAGTCTACTATCTCAGTGTTCACAGTAATCACCGTTCTCTCCAGAACTGGGCAGCATGCAGGCAGGCAGAATGAGAAGAAGCATCTTTAAAGCAGTGATCTCTGACAGGAGTTTGGGGGTGGATTCAAAGGTGGGACACAGCCGTAGGAGAAGCAAATCCTGAGGGGATCCATCGCCGCTTTTCAGAGGCAGATCGTAGGAAAAAAGGCAACTCCAAACAACGTCTTCGCAGCAAAGAGAAAAGAAGAGAATACAGAGGCAGGAGTGGTGAAGCAGCCAGGATCCAGGCTCCCAAGAGACTTCCCAGCCCGAGGGAACAGCTGGAAGGCTTGCTCCCTCTACTGGAGCATCCTAAGAGACCCACAGGAGACTTGCTAGTTTGACCCACTCTCAATCCCACAGCAAATCTCTTGGACTAGGAAATAAAAATTAATGCAGCGTTGATTACCGTTGCTGGCTTAGTGTCACAAGGAGTTTTTTTTTTAAAGACTGCAGTTCAACATACAGCTGAAGGCAGAGGGGAGAGAGCTATTTCATTGTTTTTGTTTTGAAAAGAATCAAAATGAGACCTACAAGTTTAAATCTGGGTTTTTCAGATTCTAATTCTGTCAATTCAGTCAAAATGGAACATAAGTAAAAGATGGTAGACCTTTCCAGTGTCTCATGTAATGCAGAAGAGCAGCTCTTGCCATATGACCTTTGCTCCAGGACAGCCTGGCCTTAAACACTTGGGCTTACAAATAAAGAGCCTATTCCTAAAGGAAGCAGAGAGTAAACCTCTCCTAAAGCATCTCCAGACAAACACAGCATCATCACTTGGTTATTTAGCATTCACGTCAGGTGAGACAAGTCAGAGCAGCACGAGGCACAGTGACAGCAAGAAACCATGACTCAGTCACTGACACTGCTCCACTCTTGCTGGAAAGAGTTGGTGGCTGAGACTCCTCTTGCTCTTTTGTAGAATCAGGGTCACCTTTGGGCTCTGAGATTGCAGGATCTTGCACCTTGCAACTCAGCTTTCTGTCTGCTCAGAGAGAATTCAGGAAGCCTTATTTCTTCATGCCTTTTTAGACCTTAACTTACATGGTGTTGGCATCTGACATCTGTCAGCATCTGACATTTGGTACAAATTATAGCTAAATTATAGCTAAACATGACGGGTATGGTAGTAAAAAAAGTAAAATGTTTGACTAAAAACTCATCTAGATATATTTTCATGGATTTTGTGGCCCCTCCAGTTTAAATGGCTTCTCATTTGCCAGCTTTCTGTCATCTCAGTGAACATCTTGGTCCACTGGTGCTCAGTCACCTTATGAAATCAATGGAGGACGTGGAAACAAAGCTCTGCAGCAGTGACAAAGAGGACGCATTCAAAAGAGAGCTACCATACTGCATAGGAGAAATAGACTTCACAGCTTCTGGAAAGAAACATGGAAAGGTATGGGCACTGAGGAGTTTTAACGCTCTAACACCACTGTTGTTGTTCAGCTGGTTACTTCTCAGCATTAAATGCAGAGATTGCAATAGTGAGGATCAATGTGTCACAATGTGAGGCACCACATTGTACCCCAAGTAGGGACCATGCCTTACTGAACATGAATGGCATTTAAAATATGGCCTTTTAATATGCAGAAATCAATAACTTGACTTGCAATTACATGATAGAAGTACAGGTGATTACTTTTCCCTTTAAAAGAAAAATCAGTTATATGCCCTGTTTCCTTCATTTTGCATCCTTTCCCTGGTTTAACCTGCCAAAAAATTACTCACTATGGATTTTTACATTTTAGACATACTTTTGACCTGTTTCAAGGTTTTTCTTTAAGTTCTCTCTCTGTTCTGCTGAGATGCAGAGAGGGATGTATATGGACAAACCCTCACTAGTCCCCTGCACACATTAGGGCTAGAGCAGAAGGAATTCCTAGAAATTCCTGAAATCTGCCTCAAGATTTTCTTCCATCATAAAGTCTTAAGCACAAAGCCAAAATATGTACAGAACTGGAAGAAGCAATAGATTCATGTAACGTGTCCTTGAAAAACAGACATAAACCCAGGCAAATATTTCAGCTCGTGCAGAAACAAAAAACACCGACGAAATTTGTTGGCTTTGCTGGACTACCATGAAACTGAAGGCAGCTCAAGAGGAAGCTCTAAGGGAGAGGGAACACAGAACTAACCCATGGAACTGACCCAATTAGTGAGATGGCAATTATACAGAAGTCTGCTAAATTCATTCAAGCATTTAGTTCTCTGTCAATTCTTGCTCAAGTAATTTTCTCTTACATGTCCAAGTTGATGATAATTTCCCTCTGCATTTACCATGAACAGACTCCTTACTGTATCTTTCTGTCCTATTGTTATTCATTGGGTTTTTCTTGTGTTTGTTGCAGTTTATGAAGGTCCCGAGTACCATTCACCCTGGAATTATATTTGAAGTTATGCTCAACAAATGGAAGCTACCTGCTCCCAATTTGGTTGTCTCTCTAGTAGGAGAAGAAGAAAATTTCCAGATGAAGCCTTGGCTACGGGAAACGTTAAAGAAAGGGTTTATAAAGGCAGCTCAAAGCACAGGTGAGTGCTTTAGGCTTTAAAGAGGGAACACATATTCCTGATGGATTCTCACACCTAGACCCCTGTGATCTGCTAAGGACAATGGGCCTGCTCACATGATTATTTTTGAAAATCCAAGACCTTGCCAAATGCAACCTACAACCTGCATGTAAATACCTTTGAAAATGAAAGAGATTGTATTATAGTGGCAAAAATAAGTTATTTCAAAGCAAATTACTTTAGGTAACCATTTCTGAAGTGTAAAATTACCTGATGTTATTCCCTCAGAGGTGACACTAGAAAGATAGCATCAAAATGGGACCAAATACAATTGTCCCTCTTTTAAGCCATAACGAGATAATTCTGAAGAGAGCAGAGCAATTTGACTTCAATAAGAGTGAATTTCAGTCAAAAATAAGACTTCTTGTTTCCTCCATTATCACCTGCAAAATAAAGTGAAAATATCTGTGAGCATTTCACAGCAAGCTCTTAGTTTAGCTTCACTGTTTCAGAAAATATTGTACCAGTTTTGCTTTTTGTAATGAGACAGCCCAGTACCAGAGCTCTTTTTGGTACTTTTGTGCCACACAGATATTCTCTGTCTCCATCTGCCTTCTGTACTTCAGACTGGGCACCATCAAGATCCCCAGTTTCTTTATGTTACATATTTGAAAAAGGCCAGCTTGCTGGTTACCTAGGGTTCTCCAAATTCCTTCTCACTGTAACAACACTGCTGTCAATTCTATTCTCCCAAAGAACTCACTCTCCACACACACAAGAACAAGAGAAAGAACTCCAGATTATGCAGGTTATGCCTGAACTCTTCTGCCAAGAGGTGATTGCACAGGACTGTTTAGCCCTCAGTTCAAGTCAACAACTTCCCTGACTCTGTCCCTTTGCTTCCTCATAAAGCAGTCAGACCTGCCTGGTACAGGGATGTTTCTGCTCATGGGTAGACAGTGAGTGACTGCAGAGTGGACACAGTATTCTTGATGAGCATATTAACATCAGAGTAAAGATGGCAATGTTGCATCACATGATATGTGAGGAATGTTTGCTTGAGCTTGTAATATCTTCTTGTTTTCCTTATTAAGTTCTTATGTACTTTGCATGTATTTTAATTCTAAAAGTTATAGTCCATCAAGACCTGTTTTCACTTTATCTATCTAAAAAACTCCTTAAATCCAGTACTGTAAGTAACATTATTTGACACGCAAACACATTCAAATACAAAGAAATTACCTAACTTGTTTTTAAAAATAATTTCAGGTGCCTGGATTTTTACCAGTGCTCTGCGTGTGGGAGTAACGAGACACTTAGTGCAAGCAGCCCGAGATCTTGCCCTGGCTAGTACCTCATCCAAAGTAAGCGTGGTTACCATAGGAATAACTTCCCTCAGGAAAATCCAGCACAGAGAAATTCTGGATAACACAAAGGTATTTTTCTCTTATTCTATTGTTCGGATATAAGCCGCATCTTTACAAAACTTGCAAGCAGTTGGCAGAACAGCTTTGATGTAACTTTAAACGAGGAAAATAGTGGGGTTTACGCTGTGTTTTGGGAGGAAACAGAAACAGAGCACAAGGATGGTTGGGTGACTCTGAGCCCTCCGCGCCCGGTGCGGGTGGCAGCAGCTCCGCACAGGCCCGGCAGGTGGCAGCATTGGGCACGGGGAGGAACGGCAGGAAAATATCCCGGAAAAAGGGGCCTCTCCTGGATTTCCCCCTTGTCCGCTTACTGCAGAAGCACTTACTCCTAGATATTACACAAATACTGTAAAAAGCGTATTTTCTCTTATGGGACACCATATATAGTCCATATATATTAAATAAATAAATATTTATTTATATCATTTAATAATAATATTTAATATTTAATATCTAATTTAATATTTAAACATTAAATTTTAAAATATTATATATTGAATTATT
>VZRO01005748.1:2789872-2828664 GCA_013397915.1 Daphoenositta chrysoptera
CTTCTTGTCACTGGATATACAGTCTGTCATAAGCAGAATATTATAACAATAAAATAGGTGTGTGATGACAACAAATTACAGTTTCTCTGCACTATTTTACTTCCCTGCAGAAGCTAAGAAACAAATGACAAAGACAGCCCTTTGAATTCACACCTAGTTGTTCTCCCAGAGAGGCCTGGAAGTACCAGCTAGAAGCTGAGACTGCCAGACCGTATCAGCAATTTATCGTCATTGGCCCTTTTTTCCTTTCTTTGTTTTTTCCTTTCTTTCTTTTTTTTTTTTTTTTTTTTTTTTTTTTTTTTTTTTTTTTTTGTGGAGACTCNTTTTAGTGGCAGCTACCTGTGTGCTCTTCCAGGTGGGTCTCTTTAGCTGGAAGACGTTAACCTATTTGTGTGGCAACTGGTTCAAAAGGGCCTCAAAGGAAAGAATTCAGTTCACCGTGTTTGTGAATTTTGTTCAGGAAAGTTGCTTTGGCAAATGCAAACTATTTTATCTCCCTCCTAGGCTAAGGGATCAAAATGCATCTGGATCTTTCCCTACCAGCAGCTACAAAATAAGTGCACTCTCTTTTTATTTTCTCCCCCTCAACTAAAGCCCAAATTCTTTGCCACAGAATATTTTGCAAAGAGCATTCCTGACCCTGTGACTTCTGGCACAGCTTCCACCCAAAGATATTTTGGATTTTAGTCAGTAACTTTAAGACAAAGGAAGTACAGACAGGGATATTGATCTAAACCCAACTCTCTTTATACTTGGCACTAATACAAGCAGCTTGTTGTATAAAATGGAGCTAACAATCCACACTAGCAAGGAGAAAAACAAGCCCTGAAATCAATGGATCCCTCCCATCTCTTCTGTGTTAATGGTATGCTTTAAACATCATTGAAAGATCACTTCCACATTTTCAGAGAATAAATAGGAAAATCCCCAAAGGCCTCTTTCAACTGGTTGTTGTGCCTCCGGGTCCTAATCAAAGGCCAGATCTTTGGTGAGGAGTCTTAATGTTACATGGCAGCAGAACAGAGGCACACCCTCTGATCAAAACAAAACCTGAAGGAAACGAATTATGTCAGGAAGCTTTCCCCAAGGAATGAGAGAGAGAGAAGAAAGTGAAAGAAATTTGTGGCACTTGCTGTTCATAAGGAACATGCAAGTTTACTACTTTTAAGTAGGAGGAAAATGCAATACGCAGTGACAACTGCCAAGCTGACAGTCTGAGTTTTGCTCAGCAACACTGCAGGAATTGGAAAAGAGGCATGACAGAAGGAAATGCAGATTTTAAACAGTTGTGTTAATCTGACCTGCTAGCACGAGGACAATGAAAATGAAAAAGAATAATCAGACATTTACAGCCCGGAATGATGTATCAAAGTGGATGTGCCACAGTGGGAAAGAAAGATGTAATAAGAAAGAAAGGGGATTTGAAAAAGTGTGTGCATGGAAGCCCATATGTAGTGTAATATTTAAAATAAAATACTGTAACAGGGGTTCTGTTTCACCTAGAAGATGATTTTTTGCAAAAAAAAATCATTAATAAATAATTTAAAGGTGTAACACCACTCACCCAAAATAAAATATAAGAAGGTTCCACTTTCTAAAATCTGTCACTCGCTCTTTTAGAATGAGTGAATCTCTCACTCACTCTTTTAGAATGCAATTTCCAAACTGAGAATAACCATTAGATTTCATATAATCCTGTCAATTAAGTAAAGCTGTGTTTTGATGATTGATATGGACATGGAGCAGCCTAACTCATTTACTGGCTTAAACATGGACAAAACACTCCTGAAATGAAGTTTGCCCCTCTTTACACCAGCTGAGGCTTCACATCTCCATACACAATTATCAGGTCTCATGGCCCCTTTTCCATTTGTCCAACAACCATTTCCAAAACCTGCATTCCAGAGATAACGATTGATGTCACTATATTTTGCAGAGGCCAAGAGGGAAAATTCAGGGACTCCAGCTATCAGCCCTGCCAAATCTGGCTGCTTCCAGAAGGAACAGATTTTCCTTCTTCACCTTTTTTTTCAGAGTCTATCCAAGTGTCTCACAGGAGGTGTCCTGTGTCAGGGTGCAGACAGCATGGAAATGGAGAGGAAGGACATTAAAACTGGGCTGGGCTTTGCAGAGAGCACTGACATCTCCCCTCCTCTCTCCAGAGTGAAAGTCTCGTACAGTACCACTCAGATGACAATATCCAAGGCCCACCCTATTCCTTGGACCACAACCACTCCCACTTTATTTTGGTGGACCACACAACACCAGACGAGCCGGATGGAACCACCAAGCTACGCCTCACCCTGGAGAAGCACATCTCAGAGCAGCACACGGGGTATGGGGGTAAGCAGCTCTGGGCAGGTGTCCAACCTGAATAATACTGAGAGCACAGCGGGCCCTGGCCTTGTCAAAGGCAACCCCAGTCCTCAAACTGGAAAGTCGCCTACATAGGCAAGACCCAGTCAACACATTTGTCCGTATGTAAGAGGCAGAACGATGGTAACTTCTGAAGTTAAGAAAGCTGCTCTTTGAACCAAAAATCTGGGCTTTTATTGCATCTCCTTAAACGTAGCTCAAAGCTGATCTTCAAAGCATAGCTCAAATTGCCTTAGAACACAACATATGGAAAATAAATCCAGCTTCAAGTGCCTTAACCAGTGGTTCTGAGAGATTGATAGTCATTGTTGTATACTTATATCCCCTCTCACACACAGGGTCTTGAATTGCTCCCACACTGGAAGAAAATACTTGTTCCAAAGCCCTCTGAAATATTTTAAGCCATACTTGTTTTGGGATAAAATCTTACCCTGGGTGAACACTGTAGCATCTAATGTCCAACTGAATCTCTGTGACCTTATATAATAAGAACTGAGTATTGGGCAGGTCTCCTACTGCTATTTGTGGAAAGAACTCAGTTGTGGAGCTAACACAGTTACTTTTACCTTTGTTTCTGTAATACCTGCAGTGCCAGCGCAGCTGAAACAGGAGGGAGAGCTCACTTGTTCACAGCTGTGTGCATCAATGGAATATCCACTTACACAGCCATGGGGTGGTTGCACAGAGGTACCTGAGAGCACAAAGGCACCTGAAGAGTCCTTACCTGGTGACTCAGACAGGAAAGACCACAGGCAGGCTGTAAGGGTGGCCTGAGGTTGCAGTGCTGAGAATCACAAAGCGGCCTCTTTCTGCTCACAAACCAAATCTGATTGAACAAATCTCAGGGGAACATAATTCTGACAAAGAATGCTGATTCATATGACAAATATTTTGCTGGAACATACTGGATTCAGTGTTATCTTCTATAAACAAAACCAATGTCATTCATTTAAGCTCATTTATAAACAAGCTGAGCAAAGCTATGGGACTTTACTGAAGTAAACCCTTTAATAAGGTCATGTGGAATTTCCCTTTTAAAAAAAACAAAATACCTACAAGTCTTTTAGAGGAAATTTCTTGTATACTGAATATTCTTTGCAATTGAGGACTTTCCAGATTCACAGCGTAAAGTCAGAATCCACCTGACCCTCCTCTGGCTAAATTTTTTCTAAATCTGTGGTAAATGAAGAATATTTGTAGCCTTAACCATACCCTGAGGAACCTGTAGTCACAGAAGTCACTCTTCAGAGAGCATCACATTAGAGACGTGTGACAATGCTATGCCATTAATTTAGACAAATTAAGTTTCTTGCCAACCACGTCCTGGCTACAGCTCAGTCCAGCCTTATCTCTGTAGTCATCCCAAAAGAGATACAACAAATAGCAAGGAGAGATCTGTACTGAGTTCTGGGTGATCTACAAAGGGAAACATCAAAAAATTGTTTGAACCAAATGCTTTTTATCTTCCAGCTGAAAGAGGCATTCATCTCATGATGTTACTGTTTTGATTGAGCTCCTTCAGGCCAATCCATAGTCACTTTTGGGTTACAGAGCTCAGCATTTACAGTGGAAACCATCCAAAACTATGTGGGCTCCTGTGAGAGGACAGCTGAGGACAGGGATCCAGTGTCCTGTTGTTCCCCTGATGCCATGACATGTTAAATATTTCATTAGCATTTCTTTTAAAAGTATCAGACTGTGTGAAAAAAGTATTTTCAAGGGGTCAGCAAAAGAGCAAAGCTTTGTGAAAGCTGTTACTTTTTAAAAATTAAACCATCTATTTCACAGGAACGGGTAGCATCGAGATCCCTGTGCTTTGCTTATTGGTGAATGGAGGACCAGGCACACTTGAGGTAAGAAGCTGTTTTCAACTTCAGAAAAATAAATTAACTGGTGCCAAGTAATTAATGGAAAATTTGGCTGGATGACAAACACATCTATTGGCACTTTACATAAAGTAAAAATTCACATCTATACACCATTAAGAACTGAGTTCTGTTAATATTAAATTTGCTAGTATTTGTTTGGGAGAAATATTTCCTTTTGAATAGGCACCAGCTGATCATTAAAACTTCCACTGCCAGCTTGTCCAGTGGGAAGAAAGAATTCAAAACCAAAACAAACCCACAGAAGCCAGCTTCAGATCTAGGGAAACAGAAATACTGTGTTATTACTTTAGAACACACACACAAAAAGAGATGAATCTTTCTGTGCTGTTCAGCAACAATGACACAACTCTGTCCCAGGGCTCAGAGGAAGCACAAGACCAGGTTTGCTGGACATGCCATTTCAAATGAGAGTGTCCTGGTTCCACTAAGCAAAAGTACATTGTAGGATTGAAGACTGGAGTGTTGTCTGATAATAATCCTAAATCTTCTTCAGTGAAGGATGTTTTGCTTTCTTTCCTGAATAGTTCTACAACTTAAAGAACCTATTACCAAGGAGATACTCTTTGATTTCTATTTTATTTTACTTTTCTTTTTTATAATACTCTCAGTCTAGAATACCTTTAGAGAGACATAGTTTAGCTATAATTTAAAGTTTCCAAGTGATGAGACTGTGACATGCAAGCTGGTGACATCTTTCAGAATAATGACTACTTTCTGGGGATGTTTTCTAATTTCAGTTTCTTGTATCTTGTCATAACTTCTGTCAGCTGGACTAAAACACACACTCGTATTAGAAATCTCGCTGTTTAAACAAAGATTATGTCACCTCATGAGCTTTCTTTCATGAGAAGTTAAATATTGCAGTGTTTCCTGTATCTTTGGTTTAGAAAAATCCCATATTGTGATGCATAAATCCTCTTTTCAAAGTCTTACACAACAGTGTGACTGGAAGACCAAAAGTGACTGGCTGGAGTTGCTCTAAACTGACATGTGCTGGGAATAGACAACTGCCCACACATTTTTAGAATATCAATTTCTTAAATGGATTTCTTAAAATGGATAATACACACCAAAGATTACTAACAGTTTTTTAAAAACCTCAATACTTAAACTAAAGAAAAAAAAAACCCTGTTTCACAATTGAATCAATACAGTCTTGCATAACTCCAGAGGAAGAAATAGACTGGCAGCAAATAGACATTGTTGCAATTATGATGCCATGGCTTCTACTTTCCTCCCTCAACAACCTGCCTGACTCATTCTAATTGCACAAGTAATAGAATTAGTAGCCTTTAAATCTTGTCGTTGTTATGATGATTCAGTATTTTTTATTTTCCCGTAGCCCAGTGTTTTATTCCCACAGGCAAATTCCTTAATTTCAGAGCATGTTGCCAGGTTTAGCAGAAAAAAAACCTATACAAAAAATCCTGCTGATAATTTCTCTACAGGGTTACTCTTGCACTTGACTATGCTGAAACAGAGACTTCAGGGGGAAAAAAAAATGTCAGGGTCAAAGAAATTTTATGCATTGTTTGTCCAAATCAGGTTGCTTAGCTACTCAGCAGATGTGTCATGAAAAGAAGCATAGTCAGAGGCCTATACATGGATGACCTGCTGCAGAATTCAAAAAATCCTAATAGCTTAGAGGAGCCTGGACTGATTCTATATTGACACTGATTTAAGTACACATTTATTCCTGGTTTGCTAGAAGTCCTTTTTTTGTAAAACATTTTCTTTCCACTTATGAATTCTAAAAATGTTCTATTTTAAACTACAGAGAATTTGCAGCGGTTTGGAAAATTCTGCTCCCTGGCTTATCTTAGCAGGGTCTGGAGGTACAGCTGACATCTTGGCTGCATTCATGAATGACCCACAGCTCATCATGCCAGAAGCTGTTGAAAAGCAATTTAAGGAGAAATTCCCTGCGGAGAGCTTCTCGTGGAAGGACATTCTGCAGTGGACAGTGACAGTGAGCTCCTATGTCTGATAAATCATCGTGTTCACAAAGCTCTCTCCTAACACCCGTAGCTTTGGTAGCCCCTTCAGTACAGGTTTGGAAGAATGCTGCTCAGAAGTTTTGGGAACTCCAGTGCTTTGACACTTGTGTCATAGAATGTCTCTCTAGCATTAAAAATCAAGAGGTCATTTGATGATGCAAACTACTTTGTTGTCCCAGTAATTCAGCTGAACACTTAGGGCTCTGTCCTTCCTCAAGCAACAGCCAACACCCAGGAACCCCACAGTCCTTCTGTAGGACATGAAGCATTATTTATATCCACAGCTGTGGAGCTTGTGCAGCTGTGACAGAAGAGACCTAATTCATGATCTACAGCTGTTAAATGGAAACCTAGTTGTGGATAAGCATGAATAATTTGAATAGAATGAAGCGTGTTTAGAAATGATCCTATCTATTGTCAGTTACTTGTTCTTTAAGTTTTATTGTTCTTAAAACAGAAAGACAGAACAGATTCACAGATCTTCTTTACTCTTTGTCTTGAGGCACACTTGCATAAGGCTTTTAGACACAAAATTCCACTTTGAGATTGTCCTTGTGTGAAGACTGAAGAGCACTGGGTGCCTCTGAGATAAACCAAGTCCACCTGGCCTGGCCCACTACTTATTCTTTGCAGTTCCTGCCATAATCTTCAGCCTTAAAAACTCCACATACTAATTCCATTAGGAAGAACTTCGCCAGATCACTAACAAAAGGGGATGAAAGGCATCTAGAAGCAATATTGCCAGATGCTCACAAAGTCTCAGTGCAGCTGCACTGCAAGAAAGAAAACTCAATAAATAGAGAAGCAGAAGGAAAGAGTACTGTATATATCAATATTTGAAGACTTTTACTCAGAGAAGAGTTAGAGACTATGCTTTTAAATAAACAACTTAGAGAGCAAAACTTAAATGTCAAAGCAGGATGAGATAAAATGAAACAAGTGGTATGCTGGCTATAACGTCACTTTGAGTCAAATAAGAATGTAAGTTAAGGAAGGATCTTTTAATTAAAGCACTGTTCTGGTTCTCAGGATATCCAAGTTCTGTTCCTCTTATCCTGGTAGGTCACTTGGAAAAGGTAGTAATTCCCTCCTTGCCTTAGGAGTTATTTTCATATGGGAAACTAGTACTTGTCTTCTTGCCAAACCTCAGCTTTACAATTAGAACATAAGTTTTTGGGAAATATCGTATGGGTGATTCCCACTGGGTTCTTGGGCACTGATGTATTGCCAAAGGACAATGTGTAAAATTACTTTTCTTTCAACTCCAAATAGATTCAGAACATTATTTCACACCAGCATCTTCTAACTCTGCACAACTTTGAGCAAGATGGTTCAGAAGAACTGGACACAGTAATTTTAAAAGCTTTAGTAAAGGGTAAGATACAATAAACACAACACATTACAATGTTTGTCTTCTTTGACTTCTATGACATAAATACATTTCCCCTTTTTCCAGTGCAAGCTCAGTTGACTGTTGGATCAGATTTCATTTCTGATGCACTGTTCTTTTGTTTGTTTATTGACAAATTAACGGCAGCAGTTACCATAGCTCTTGTAACCTTCCTTTTAAACTAGTGTTTGCTTTTAATCTCATGCTATTGTATAGTACTATTTTAGTCACTCCTTTATTTCACTACTTGCTGCTCTTAGTAACAGAGGCTATAGAAGAACTGAAATATACTGGAGCAGTATACTATTCCAATTACAAACCATTAAAAAACCCCCAAGAAAACAAAACCAAAACCCACAAGTAGACCAAAAGTGCCTTTTTTTTCCAAAACAATCCATTTCTCCTATAAAAAATCTCCACTGTATCTTCTGAAAGAAGACATTACTTGTGCTGCCACCTATTTCAGTTTCTGTTAACTTAATGGTTTGTGTTAGCTTAAAATTAGCATGGGAGAAAAAAAAAAGACATTCTCTTCCTGATGTGCTAATTGACACAAGGCAAAACCAACATCCAGTCCTGTCCCCTGCTTTCTGAAGGTCAGTGCCCCTCTTAATATCCAACAGCCATTTAAACTTAATGCTTTTAATAGAGTTCATAAAGAAAAAATTAACATTTTTGAACATTACTGTTTCTTAATTTAGGAAAACATCGCTGTGAAGGGTTCCTGGTTAAGCAGCCCACAGATCTGTGATAGCAGAAGGAGAACTTGCATTGCTAATCAAAGTACCAATGCAATATTAAATTAAACATAACCCTAAAGTACTGACTTTATTTGGATTTCCTATTTTTTTTTCCAGCCTGTAAAAGTCAGAGTCAGGAGGCTCAGGAATATCTGGATGAACTGAAGCTGGCAGTGGCCTGGAACAGAGTCGACATTGCTAAAAGCGAAATATTCAATGGTGACGTGGAGTGGAAGGTACCAGGTTTTTTTGCCTTAGAGGACACTGGGTGTATAATCCAATGTGTACAGGGCACTGGAAGATCCCAAAAGATGGCTTCAGTTATTAACACTACCATGGAAATGTTAACACTATGTTAACACTAGCATGCTTCACCAAGAGATTGGGCAGGGGTGTTATGGTTCCTGAGGCTGTTTGTCTTTCTGGTCCCCTATATGATAATGGCTAAAGACAGAGGAATAACTCAGTGGCCATCATCTCTTTCTTGAGCTCTCTGAGAGCAACAATCTTTCTCCCCTTCTGTATAGACCTCTAAAGCCAACAAACCAAAGCTTACAAAGCACAAGAAGCAGGGAGATGAAGGTGGCATGAAGAATGTCACTGTTCAACTGCTATATAAATACCCAGTGTGGTGGCTACCTCACATCAAGTCCTACAGCATGCAGTTTGTGCAGATGTTTTAACACTAATGCTTGCACAGAGATTTTGTGAGACAGAAATGAAGAGGGTTCCACTTCTTTCTCATTGTACTCACTGTTGACTGGTGGAAGACAAAACGTGCATGTCCTCATATTAAATCTTACCTCTCTCATCATCTATCCATGATTACCTCCAAAAATTTCCTTTTCTGTTTTGGTTTTTTTCCTTTCATCAATCTAGTCCTGTGACCTGGAGGAAGTGATGATGGATGCTCTGGTCAACAACAAACCAGAATTTGTAAAGTTATTTATTGACAACGGGGCTAACATATATGAATTCCTGACCTACAGTCGTCTGCAGAGACTCTACTGTTCTATTTCTCAGAAATGTCTCCTCTATGAACTTCTCCTGAAGAAACATGAAGAAAGCAAACTGACCTTGGCAGGGCTCACTGGTCAGCAGCAAAATGAGCAGGAGGAGATCTGCCCTCTCTTCACTCTCAGTGAGGTCTCCAGAGTTCTCAAGGATTTTCTTCACGATGCATGCAGAGGTTTCTACCAAGACCTCAGACATGGAGGCAAGAAGAAATCTGTGAGTCACGACTTTGCATCATAATTCTGCTCCCCTCCCGTTCAGAATCTGAACAATTTTAACTAGGTCTAGCATTTAGTGTGGGGCAGGGAACAGATTCAGTGAAAGATGTATGAAACAAATACAAAGTGATAAGGTTTACATTTAGTAAGGAGTAATTAGACATAAAAATAGTGGTCTGCATTTGTCACACAAAACTTCAAGCAGAAAGTACTTGAAAGGCAGGATTTTCTAGCAGAAAGAACAGCAGGCAATGGATGTTTTCAATCCCAGTTTGGAAAATGGTCATCTTTGTACATGAAACTATTCTCAGATTTATACTCTGTACGAGTAGACCGTACTCAGATATTAATATTAAATAATACACAGTATTTGATATTTGCCTTTAGATCACTGTAGTTTTGTTATTGAGTGACAGAACACACAGCAAGAAATAGGAACGATTGCGTGAAGTGGCCCTGGAAAGCACGCTGGCCAACAAGGACAAGGATAATATGTGATGTGGGGTACCACTGTGGAATGTCTATAATCCACAATGGTGCAATGGATACATCATCATTTTGGTATTTTGACAGTGTATTTAACATTGAAACTCCTAAACCAAAGTTCTTGTAAAAGCATTGAAAATAAGTTTGGGTGCATGGTTTCAAAACAAAGATCTATAAAGAAATTTTATTAAGGTTTAGTTTAAGACAAACTAAACAATTAAGCCTTTTGGTATTTACCAAGTTTTAATTCCACCTTAAAACTGTTAAAACTAGAAACAAATTTTTTTTAAAATCTTATTCAAGACCTTAAATCACTTTTGCTTTGATAAAACCTAGCTAAATTAATTAGTAGTATGAAAAGTTAAGTTTGAATCTACTCAGGGTCTCTTCATTCACAAGGACAGACAACTAGAGACAATACCTCTGAAATCATTAAGCAGACTCCAGACTTACAAATTGCCAGAAATAAAAAATTTGCCCCCAAAATCCCACTTCAATGTACTGGCATTTGGCAGCAAGTGAGCCAAAGACAAGTGCTGTAGATAAGGCCCAATTCAGATATCAGATCCTGCTGCCTACCAGCTTTTTCCCTTTTAAAGCTTCTTCCCATGGCTGCTTCCCAACAGAGGCTGAATCCCATTATCATTGGCAACAGAAAGAGCGTCACAGTACTGGGATACCACTGTCACTGCTGCCAAATTATGTGTCTTTTTTCAAGTTAGCAACTAGTGGTTACAAAGACAGATGACACTTTTAAGATATCTTTGTCTCCTGCAAGATTTTCAGTGCAATTTAGTTTATTCAATAGCTCACTACAAACTGAAGAAACACCCCCCAGCATCCCTCAAAAGTGCTATTAAAATAAATTTGAGCAGAATCCCATAATTTAAATTATTAAAAAATATATTCTCACAAAAACCTGTTTAATTAAAAATAAATCCACTCTGGCTGCTTTTAACCAACACAATAGATATAAAGGCAGTTTTTAAATATACTTAAAACTCAGAACTTGACCTAAGTGGCTACACTTCCTCTGGACAATTTTTTTATTAAGTGCTAAAGGAATAGGCAGTGTTCTACTTAAACTGCTCCCTGCATGAGGGAAAGGTTTCTCAAAGGAAAGACTAAAAAGGGGTACTGTTGTACTCTATTCTTATCCTGTACAGGGCTTTGGCGAGATTTATTTCTGATGAAATAGAATGCCTTTTGTTCCCTTTTCTCTGAAGCCGTGTCCTCTGTGGCAGTCGAGCAGAGCCTGATATAATTGAAGGCAAGCTCAGATTAGTTAATCACAGGTTTGTCTTGTCTGATATTACACACCAGTGGTGAAACCCCATTCTCAATAAAGTCAACGAAAACTTTACCATTGGCTTCAGCAGAGTCACCGTTTCATCCAGAATGTTCTCACACATATTGGGTGTATCAGGGGCACAAGGATCCTTTAACTCAGTACAGAACGAGCTAATTACCTTTTAGTCCTACTGAAAAGAAAAGTCAAAGAAATATGAAGTAGCTGGCGAGGCCGAGAGCAGCTTAGATCATGCCATTTGCATGGAACGAGGCTGCATATCAGGTTTTTAACGCTACAAACCATATTTCAGGATAAAACGAACACAAAGCGATTACCTGGGCCCTTGGACATGAACCAGAAAAGCGAAAATCCTTGGAGGGATTTGTTTGTATGGGCAGTACTTCAAAACCGGCACAAGATGGCAAACTATTTCTGGGCTATGGTAAGCTCTGAGCTGAAGCTGCTTCGGGTGAAGTATTGGCATATTTCAAGTTTACGAGATGCGGTTTTTTTGCTCAGCCTTGCAGCTCAGATGACAGAGAGGTTTGTTTCCAAAACACGAGAGGTGGCATTTATGGGGCTTTTCATCTCTGCGTGGCCGCTGCCCGGGGGGCCGGGGGAGAGCAGGAGCAGGTGTAAATCAGGCCGGGCTGAAGCTCCACTCCCTGGCCTGCCCTCGCTGCTCCCGGGGACTCTCAGCTCCCAGTTTTGTGCCTCCTACAATGGGCGATTGTTTGGGTCCGAGCGTGACGGGAGGGAAGACGGAGCAGTGAAGCATCCTCCGCTTACGTGCTCGATGCGGAGGGAGCAGCACTGCGCTGCCCAAGGCTGAGCCTCGGGCTGGCATAATCGGCTCCTGTTCCACAGCCCAGCCCTGTGCCCCGCATCTGGGAGCGGCAGCTCCCGGCTCCAGCCCTGAGCGCCCAGAGGAGCGCATCTGGCCCGGGCAGGGACGAAGGGCAGCGCGGCTCCCCGGGCGGCGGGCGGGGGCTGTGTGCGTGCCGACACATCGGCACCTTGCGGGGCCCTGTGACCACAGGGCACGTCCCTGCCCGGTGCCATTGTCGTGCCTCTGCCAGCTGTGCGCCCTCCTTCCTCCCGCATCTCTGCGCGGGGGCGCAGCGCAGCCGTGCTGGAGGTAGCTCGGCACTGCCAGACTGTGTTGTTCTGTTTCCACAGCACATTATTCTCTTTCCAGTCTTTGACCCCAAATCAGGCCCCTCTAAGAGCCAGAATTCTGCAGCCTTACAAGGCACAAGAACTGCCAATAAAGAATCATGGAATAGTTTGGGTTGGAAGTAACCCTAAAGATCATCCAGCTCCAACCCCCCTGCGATGGGCAGGGACACCCCCCACTAGACAGGTTTGCTCAGTGCCCCATCCAGCCTGGCCTCCAACACTGCCAGGGATGGGGCACCCACAATACGTGGTTTTAATTCTCAAATACCATCAAAACTGACATTTCAATAAGCATTTTGGACTTTCAAATCTGTATTTGAGAGAGGATTTTTCTTAAAAAGGCAGATGTGCATGAACTTCTTCCTGCTGCTGTTAGATGTGTTGCATAGTGGAGTCTTCCCCCGTTCAGAAATGCCCTCCAGAGGAGTCTGACAGCAGCACCCCTTTCAATTCTACAGGGTCAGGAGGGTGTAGCTTCAGCTCTGGCAGCCTGCAAGATCCTTAAAGAGATGTCCCGCCTGGAGACGGAGACCAAAGCAGCCTGTATAATGAAAGAGGCCAAGTATGAGCAGCTCGCTGTTGGTAAGTAATGGCACTTTTTGAATGGCATTGAAAATTTGAGAAGGAACTGCCATTGGAAGGCAAGCAAGTGAAAAAAATACTGTTTCAGTTGTAAAAGGTCAACTGTCATGAATAATTTAATAGCCTTGCAGCCCAGGCAGTTCCAAACATTCAGATACAGTGGAAAGATTTAAAACTCACTCATTTTGGAAAAATCTGTGTTCCAAGACTGGCCCCCTGGGATGCATGGAAACTCTCCTGCTGCTTGTTGGTATTTTAATTGTCTGATCTTAGTACAAGGTGTGTTACAGTGATGTGGAAGATAGAATAACCAAAACACTTCCAGGCTCACAGCAGCCTGCTTTCCCTGCAATATCAAGCTTGCTCTGTAAGGGCCACTAGAGCAACAAGTTTTAAGTTTTGTCATTGCTGCTAAAAATAATTTGAGATTACCTCACCCAGAAGAGGGCCAAGTGCACTGCAAACTGCAGTGAGGCTCAGACTGGTTTCGCAGCAGACCAGCCGCCCCTCCCTACAGCAGTCAGATCCCAGCATCCGCAATGCTGGAATGCTGAGCCCTCTCCCCTTTGCTTGGTTTAGAAACAGATGTCTGCACACAAGCTTCTCTGCTGATCTGACTTCAGTCCAATCCATATCTTCACTGCTGTGAGGAGAAGGCTTTAAAATATGCCCCACATGGAAACAAACACAGAGGCTCCTCTCCCTTCAGAGATAGTTCATCAAGCAGCTGAAGGCTCATGCGGGCGTTGCTACATCATTTACACACAGATAACATTTTCCCTTCTTCTCACAGGGCCATTATTATCTACAGAAATTAAAAATCGGGTTCTCATATAATCACAGGGCTCGAGTAATTTAGTCATGGAATTATGGGGCCTAATCCAATACACAGAAGTTCTGCTTCTTGGCTTTGATTAAGTATTAGATCAGATCCTCAGTTTTAATTTCTGGCCTGGATTATGTAAAGCAAACTTTCTTTAAGAATGATAAATATCACATCAACTAGAAAATATGTCTGTATATCATCTTATTTTAAGTGCACTTGATCCTTTCACCCAGCCTCACAGTGTAACAAGGTGCAGGCTGGTTTAGGAAAGGTACTGAGATAATCAAGTGAATCAGTAGAATGGAACAGACAAGAAGTCAGTCCTTCTTTTTTTCTAATAAGAAAATCTTGATTTTTTGGGACTGTTTAAATTTATCCTTGTTTCTAAGCTCCAGGACCAGTTTCTCTGGAAACAACTACGCCATAACACTCCACCAAGCCTAATATTATTTTATGTCAAGTAGCTCTGTCTTAAAATGAAGGATTTGTTGTCTACAAAGACAAAGCCGAGCTGCTCGTCTTCTTTAGTCTGTTCAGAAGAGTGAGGGCAGCATGACAACTCATCCTTCAAAGTGTAAGAGGATAGCCCAAGAGATACATTTTTTGTCTGTGTTTCCTTCACGTGGCAGAACTGTTTAGTGAATGCTACCACAACAGTGAGGAGAGAGCGTTTGCTCTGTTGGTGAGGAAAAATCAGCACTGGAGCAAAACCACATGCCTTCAGCTGGCCACAGAAGCAGATGCAAAGTCTTTCTTTGCACATGACGGTGTCCAGGTGAGTTTTGCATGCCCCCAGGGCCTTAAGGTGCACACAGGGGAGGATAGCACAGGAACTGAACAACCCTATGAAATGCATTCCCCTGAGAGCCATTCTCTGGAGAAGGGACTCTTCTCTCCCCCTAGCAACAGACGAAGAGGACATTATACCATGTCCTTGCCAAAGCAGCACAGTTCCCCCTTTCCCCACCCTCTCATCCAGCTGGCACACAGACCAGTGTGCTGAGGAGAAGGTTTAGCCTTAATCCATTGTGTGCTTTTTCCTTTTTATTCCTTCCTTGCTCAAAGAGAAGCATCAGAAAAGCACTGTAAATCTGCCTGGGGCATAATGAAGCTGCTCCAAGATGTGAGGTAACTCCTTGTTCAGATTCAAGAGAGAGCTCACTGATAAAAGTTAAATTAAATTACTGTTCAGCTTCGCTCTCACAACCCGAGTTCTCTCTGCATACACAAAGCTAAATTAAGAGTGATGCTGCTTTTATCTCCCAGTGCCTGACTTGGGCTTCCTTAGTACTACAGATGTTGTTTAATCCCATTTAGCTTGCTGTTCTTTCCACTGGTCTCTGAATAACTCTTTGCACACTCAACATCTGCAGAAGGAGACACAAAGGACCTGTTTGCTCTGAAGCTGGGAGGTTTCCAGAGCATTCACTGTCTTAGGCGCCACTGAACATAGGTGCACTTCATCTGCAAGTATGCTTTTGTGATATCAAAGCCATCTCTTCTCTTCTTGACTTTCAGGCCTTCCTGACAAAAATATGGTGGGGAGACATGTCTACAAGCACACAGATCCTCAAGTTAATCTGTGGATTCTGGTGTCCTTTCCTAATCTACACGAATTTAATATCATTCAGGTATGAACATAGCTATTTGGGTGCAAGGGATAAGTAAGTGATGGAAAATAAACCATAAAAAAATATTCAGACTCAAAATTTCGCCCTGAAGTGATTAAAACAGTAACATCACCTAATATCACCTAACCAAATCAGTTTTCTATGGGGCTGAGTGATTTGTGTGTCCTGTGCTAGTGCCTGTTGCCACACTTAAAAGATCGATGCCATGGTTCCAGAGAGATTCTATTTTGCACAGTCCACAGAAGAGCCTGTTGGAATTCTGTCAGCTCCAGATTCTACACAGCAATGTGTAGAATTTCTTCAGCTGTAGCACCATTTGTTTCTAGATTTGGAGATGCCTGGCTCAAACCTCAGTATCTCATCCAAGGAAAACAGCCATCACAAAGCAGTGTTATCAGCCACAAGCCGTGATAACCATAAACCAAGATTAAAAACACAGGACTGAGATTAAATTATCAGTCAATCAAAATCAATTAAGATTTTCAAATTCAGTGCCTTACAACCTCAGGTTTTCTTGAAAAAAACCCCATGCACAATAAACCCCAACAAAACAAAACAAAAAACCCCACACCACAAAAACCAACCAACTAAATAAAATAAAAAAAAAAAAAAAAAATAGAAAAGAAAAAAAGAACACCCAAGCTGCTCAGACAGTCATAAAAATTCAGGATCTGGAACTTCAGGAAAACCTCATAACATCCATAGAATCATATACAAATCATCAGAATAGGAAATATGAAACTACATATTATGAAATGAATGTTTCTTGACTCTTAAACTACATAAATGGCACGAAGAAAACTTGTTTGGCAATGCTGACTTAAGATTTTCCTTCTGCCAGTATCACTAAAGACGACCTTCTGGCTGCCAGATTCACAAATTCATTCAATGTGGTGTTTCGGCAAAGTTTTCATGGGAAGGCTTAAAATATCAAACATAATCAAAGTAATCCCTTCCAAATTTCTGGGGTTTTTCCTCCTTTCCCTGGAAATGCAAAAACTGACATGTCCCCTACTGCTTCTGGCACTTCCCATCTTAATTGCTACTCAGAGTAACTAGGAATGGAGCATTGGGCTACTGTCTTCTAAGACTGACTGAGGGGTTTATTTCTGCTCAAATCATAAGTAGTTTGAGGAAACTGAGTATCCTGCTCCATTTTTGTGAAGCATGTCAATTATCACTTCTCTGAATCTTGTGGGTGACTTCAGGCTCCTCCTTTAAAATAAACAGAATTTGTAAAGACAAAACCCAACAATTTTGCATTATTTGGTATCTCCCCAGCAGAGCAGGTCCAAGATAAACACATGCTAGTAGTTCTGTATCAGTGCAAATTTAGGAGTGAAAAATGGCTAAGCATCATCTTTTAACTAATGAGTTAATGTGATGAGTTTGTTTCCTTACAGTGAGGAAAAACCATCAAAGAATGAGCCAGAGCCATTTAGAGAGCTGGACAGTTTGGATTCAGAGAGGACTCTGTTTTTCTCCAAGGAAGAAGATAAGTAAGTTTAAAAGCATTAGCTAACGTAACTTCTATGACAACAGTCAAAGAACAGGACACTTCCTGTGGATTGGTGACCAGTTAATGATCTAAGGAGTAGCTGAAAGGCTGAGAAAGTCCTTACTCCTCAGAAAGTGCTGTGGCCTCTGATTACTGCTGTTGTTGCTCTCTTAAAGGAATATAGAAAACAAACAGGGATATAGCACTGCTTTAAGGAGACACCACTTCACTTTTCCTGAGCAGGTAATGCCTACAGAACAAGAGATTTACCTGGGAATCAAATTGGGTTTCCCAACATTCCCATCAGCTCATGGTGACCAATACATATTGGATTTTAGGAAGTTATCAGGTTACTGAGTTGAGCAGAAAAAGTTCTCAGCAAAACCTTACATCACTGCATACTTTCCTACAAAGGTGTACTTGCACCCATCAGTACCAGGGAGTTTTATGTTAAGTCAGCTTCTCACGCTCTTAATTTATATTTTAACAGATGAGCCCTGAGGAACCTTATGATTTAGAGGGAGCATCACACAAATGGGTAATGGAGCAGAAAGGTTTTGTCAGTTACTTGTGGTCAGTCATAGATCTGTGATTCAGGACAGAATCCCCCCCTGCACCTCTACCACACACTCATCACCAAAACCTGGGAGACCACAAGGACTTAGGTCAGGATAAGTAGATTTTGATTGGCACAAAGTCCTCTTAATGGCTAAATAGCCACTTAGCTTTTCCATGATTTAAAGAGAACTTCAGAATATGCGACCAGCGGTAGAGAGGAAGCATCATCTGCAGTATGAAGTCCTGGACCAGGTCAGAGTTATTAGGTTCTATTTTTACCTCTGGCATTTAACTGCTGGTATATTGGAGAAAATCATTAGTTCTTCTCTCTCCCTCCCTAACCTATAAACTAGGTGTAAAAGCATCTGCCTCTTGGGAGCTGTTTGTAAGCAATATCATAAAGCACTTCCATATCCTGAGTGCAGCATGGTTTGGTCATTACATTGTGTGTTCCAGTTGCTATTATCCTAGCATTTTATTTTAACAAAGAGGCTCTCTCCCTCCCAGATCTATTTCAGCATCTTACAGTAAAGCTGCAATTATCTGTTTATGATATTAGCCTGTTACCATGGGAATGTATCTCATGATGTCATAAATTGAGAGGTAGTACAGAATCAGGCATATAGAAAAGATTGGCGGTGAAGAGAACTCTTTCCTTGTAACTAATGTATTTAATAATTAGCAAGATCATCAGAGGAAATTAAAAAAGAATGAAGAGTCATTGTTTATTTTCTGTGAGGTGAAATTGAAAACATACCCTAGTGTGCACATCCTTTGTTGGAGATCACACTTCTCAGAGTCAGAATCACAAAATTAAAGATCCAATAACATCCCTAGCTTACACAAGAGAGCATTTTATGTGGAAACAAATCCTCACACAAAGATCAAATTGCTATCAAACTTGCATTTTCTGCACAGGATAATTTCCATTGCCAATAGATACCACTTCATGTTCCAAAACACAGCAAAACAGCTGTAGATGTACAGGTCAAATTTCCCTTCAGTTACCAAAATACCTGCGTCATTCCACAACACTCAAAGACTACCTTAGTACATAATTTATGAGGTCAACTCTTTTTGCTAAAAGGCTTCTATATTGCCTTTTTTTTTTTTGCAACTTGCTCTAATTTAATCACAAAGGGCAAGATGCCAGTTCTGCAAAGGAGTAAGGTATTCTTCAGTAGGTCTATCAGATTGCAGCAAGGATAGTCAACAAACACAGCCTGAGTATGATCCAGCACTTAGAGACTGGGTCTGAAGTTTAAAGTCACAGCAACAACAAGAACTTCCACAGACAAACACTGCAAGAAAATTTTAGAGCCAAAATAATTAAGAGCTGACTCACAAAAATTCATTGGCCATTTTCTTTTCTTTCCTATTATTTAAGTTTTTAAAGAGCATTTACCCTTCCCCCTCTCTTTGTGCATTTGCACTCCATGCAGGAACCCAATGAAGTTAATACAACTAAATACAATTAGTACAACTAAACTGAAATAACAAAATTGTGCACGTAATTCTGATGTGACTTTGTTTTTCAAAACCTTTTTTTTTTATTTTAAATATTTCTGCTATGGTAATGTGATTGCTCTGACTTCTACAGCCTTCCCCCTTGGCCAGCCTCAGCATCTGCCTGTTACTATCTGACAAGAAGCTTTATATAGAATAATATTGAGCCTATTCCCATGAACTAATTTTAGGAGATTGTCACCAAGCATGTATTCTTTTTGGTTTGCAGAGGAAATGACACACTGGAAAAACAGAACCCTTCTGCAAACACAGCATGGGCAACATTCATGTTTACCCGGTGGAGAAAATTCTGGAGTGCCCCTGTAACTGTATTTATGGGGAATGTTATAATGTACTTTGCTTTTCTCTTTCTATTTACTTATGTCCTTTTACTGGACTTTAAACCACCTCCACCTCAGGGTCCATCTGTTAAAGAAATTGTACTCTACTTCTGGGTGTTCACCCTTGTCTTGGAAGAGATCCGACAGGTGAGTAACCTGCATCACCTTAGTAACAACACAGTAAAACCTGCAGCAAGATTTTCAATAGATTTACAATCTCTATAACTGCACAAGCCTGGAGATTTCAAGTGTCAGGTGCACAGGTGAACAATACAGAACTTGCCTTATCCAAAACATCTCACCTCTCTCTCCCAGAGCAACCTCTTCCTCCACCATATAAACCTACAGCTCTATCTCTGTTTTCCCATCCTACTCCAGCCTTAGCCAAGTCAAGTGGGCTGCCAGCATTCAGATATTCTTCGCTTTGTAAAGTCCCTCTCTGATTTCACTCCCCAGAACTAGGTCCTCCCATCACAAATAATGTAAATTGGAAGTTATATTCTACACCTGGAAACATAGCAGACACCTCTACATCCCTTTTAGGAGATTCTTCCCCACTGGGGACTGTTAAAAAAAACCACAAGTAAATGAATTCAGATTATTTGTGGCTTTTCCTAAAATACTTTTCAACTCAAAATATTAGCAGATCTCTTTTGGGTTTTCTTTTCTTAAAAAAAAAGACAACCAAACAAAACCACCAACCCCCAAAACCCCTTCTCCATTAGTCTCCTGTTACTGGTTTTGGAACATCCGCAGTTTAAAAACTGAAATAACAACAGTGGTGCAAGAGTGCTGCCAACTGTGGGTACATAAGGCTCTTCTCTTTAGGCACAAAAAAAGCAGTTACGATCATTTACTCTGGAAGAACTAGTAGGTGTTCATTACTTAAGCAAAAGAGACAAGGAAGTTTGTCACAATGTATTTGAAATTATGCAGCAAGGCCATAACCAGAGGATGACATGGAAAATACCTGGATCAAAGAACATTTCATTATAACCTGTAAAACATGAAGACTGCCAGGCCAAAACCCAATTAAGAAAGCCAACTCCCTGCCTAGATAATCAAACGTGCCTTTGCTGACAATTCCAGTACGCAAATGCCAAATCTGTTCATGCTATTTAGATAGCAATGTCTAGAAACTGAACTCTGACTGGGAGCTGCATTGTTTAACAGCTCCAAAGCTGACAAAAATCACAGACTCATAGAATGCTTTGTGCTGGAAGGGGCTTTAAAAGTCATCTAGTTCCAACCCCCTGCCATGCACAGCATTCCCCAGACCAGGTGGCTCAAAGCCCCACCCAACCTGGCCTCGAACACTTCCAGGGATGGGGCATCCACAGCTTCCCTGGACAACCTGTGCCAGTGCCTCACCACCCTCACACTGAAGAATTTCTTCTGTAAAAATTTTAAATCAGGCCTCAAAAATTCTGAAGACTCATACCACAAAAATAAAGATTTCTTTTTCCTTTTTATCTAACTTTTGTGTTTTAAAATCGTAAACTGAACTTACGTTTTCAAGCTATTTTTTTTCCTTTTTAGACTAGGATTTTGTTCTTTCTGTTTGCAACAAAACAGGAAAAGAAAACAGATATTACGTTAAAACTCAGAAGGTAATAGTGAAAGTGGAAACAGATCAATACCAATGATTATTTCTCTTTTTCAGAGTTTCTATACAGATGAAGACACAAATTTAATGAAAAAATTTAAACTGTATGTGGAGGATAACTGGAATAAATGTGATATGGTGACCATCTTTCTCTTCATAATTGGGGTAACCTGCAGGTATATATTTACTCCATGTGAGCTGGTCAGCATCAGTAGAAAGAGTATTTAGGTATTTATGTACATCAACTGACAGCTGACTCTTACGTGCATGAGAGGACAGTCTCTAACATTCATTTTTACAAGCTTTGAGACATGTTTCTGCAGTAAGAGACTCTAAAACTCTGTGGAAATCATGGAAGTTGCTCCAGAGACCACAAAAAGATACATTGACATATTCAAACACATGTACTGAAAAGATCTGCTTTCTTTGGTTGTTTTCAGAAAACCCTTTTACTCAAGGTACCTTTTTATTTTAATTTGTTAATAAATCTCCTTGAAGCCAAGAGGGAGAAAACAGTGTTCCTCCATCTTTTGATTATTTCTCATCACTGTACAGACATTAGCAGGACTTGATGAGAGCTGATATTTCATTCCATGTGTTCTGCAGGATGCTGAACTCAACTTTTCAAGCTGGCCGTACAATACTCGCCATTGATTTTATGGTGTTTACACTTAGACTTATCCATATTTTTGCAATTCACAAACAACTTGGACCAAAGATCATAATTGTGGAAAGGATGGTAAGTGTGTAGTCTGTCTCAGATAAATACTTGTGCCGTCTAATAAATGGAGAGTAGGAAATCCTGTCTTTCTAAAGGAAATAACTTCATAATCTGGCTTTATTTTTACATTTTTAAGGCTTGTCATTTTGCATATTCCTGTATTTTATTATAAGATGCAATGTTTGAAGTAGATCCTTCTAAAGAGCTCTGTAGTGCAGTAAGTTGGTCCAAATTTACTAATCCTTGTACCTCACCTAATAATTTGTCCTCAGATCTGGCAGATGAAGAGCAGTCTTTGCCTTACTGCTATTCCTCCTACTTCCTAAGATGTGTGCATCCAGGGAAAAGACCTCAGGCAGTTGACAGGCCCTGTACAGAAGGGCAGGGCTTCCAATGAATGACTTGGGCAAACAAATTATGTTTTTTGTAGCAAGTGCAGAAAAAAATCAGTGAAGAAAGATAGTTACAATTTCCCTACAGGAGTTATTCTTACTTGTACTTTTTAGTTCCCAGTTAAAATGAAAACCTATTAGTACTTTGTGGGCAGATGTTGGAAGATGTTGATAAATTATTTTTATTTATTACTGCTCCCCTGCAGGAAATGAGACATTGGGATTACAATTGCTGTGCTTGGGTATGTGTTGATATGTTGAAATAGCTTTTTATTTAGGCATGTTAATCCTCTAGGTCAATTAGCCCATGCTAACTGATTAATAGAGTTCATCTAATTGTAAGTACTATTACAGAATCTACAAATATTTGATTTGTGATTCACAGTAGAACTCAGTAAAAGCTCTGCAGTCTAAACATGCCTATACATTGAATAAACACAACTACCAAGCTATTTGGATTTGTCTACAAATGCAATAACTGGAACACTGACATGACATTTGGTTGGACTAGCAAAAGGGTAAATGGCAAATAAATATTTGTTCTTGTTCATTATCTAGCTTATGGCATTAGCAGACTTCTATTGTAAGAGAACAAGTCAGATGTACAGCTCCTAACCCTTCCTTTGCTGCCTGCCAAGCTAAACCAGGGCCCTGAACAAATACTACCTGTGTCCACTCTGCTGGCCCCTGACGTCCTGCAAGATGACACAAGGACTGGGAAGATGCAAACAGGAACATAAACAACAGCCTGGACAAAACCTTAACATGGGACCTTTCATCTTCCCCCACCCCAGCCAACACGATGCCTCAGCTCTGGCAGTTCAGTGTTGAACTTCACATCAAATGAAGGAACAGGGAACGTCCCTTCAGTAAATGAAACCTGCTTGGAAGATTTGAGGCTGTTCAAGCAAGATCATCTCCCTTACTTAACAGAGAAGCAATCCCAGATGGTCTCTTACTGTCTGTCTCCTTCATAGCCTTGTTACAGAATTGCTGAAACTGGTCTGGTAATTGCTAAAATGTCAGAACAATGCTCATTCCCAGAACAATGCTCATTCCCAGACAGACTGCAAAAAAATATTTCCAGACTCCTCCCCACTCTCCCATCACCATGATACCCTTACAGTCCTGCAGCATTCCTAAATTTTAGACCATCCAGAAACAAAACAGACTGATGAAAGTCAGACATCAACTCTGTCTTGCCTGGCTTAGAGATGATGTTTCTTATCAGAACTCCAAGTAACATCCTGGAGGTCTGAAATGCCTATGCTTTTGGGTAACTGTACAATCCAATAATCTAATTGAAATGAATCTACAGTCCCTAATGAACTCTGTCAGATTATATGGGGAGAGGATGAAGTGTTCCTCTTCCACCAGGGAAAAATTATTGCACTTCAAATGCATATTTGATTTTTTTTTTTTAAGTAAGTGTTTTAGGATTAAATTACTTCTGCTTCTGTACAAAAACACAATGTCTAAAAGCAGCAAGCCCTGAAAAGAATCCTTCTGATGCATCACTTAGCTTGAAAACTGAAGACAGAAGCAACCTGATCCTTGCAGCCTTCACTGCCTGCTGTATCAGTGGCTCAGTATTCATCAATGAGCACTGACTGCTACCAGGATTCTCTGCTGCAGCAGAACTCTTGTAATTCACAGTAAAACAGCCCACGGTACTGAGATATTGCACAGAAAATGTGCACTTAAAAAGAACAATGAGAGTCACTCAAAAGATAAAATGTGTTTCATTTTTAAATATTTGATGATTGGAAAGCAATTTTAATTTAAAATGTGCCTTTATCTAAATGAGCTATCAAAGAAGAGTGCTTACTACAGGCCAAGGACAATATTGTAACAGCAAGGTCAGGCAAGGAATTCTGTGCATGGAACTATATCCTATTCCATCTCCTTTAACCTACACAAGCTTGTAAAGAGACAGAATTATTTGAGCCATATTCATACAGAAAGACTACTGTTCCTTGACTATGCTACCACAGTCACTGCTCCTCCTTTTCTCCCCTCCCCCTCTCTTTTGCAGATGAAGGATGTTTTCTTCTTCCTATTTTTCTTGAGCGTGTGGCTCATTGCCTACGGTGTGACAACTCAAGCTCTGCTTCATCCCGATGACAGCCGAGTGGAATGGATATTCAGAAGGGTTCTTTATCGTCCCTACCTTCAGATATTTGGCCAGATTCCACTGGATGAAATAGACAGTGAGGAAATCTCTTTACCCCTAACTTGGCCATTTTTGAATGCACACTTCTGATTAGAGCGCAGAATTCCTTCCAAGTATTGTCCTTTTTAAATTTTTTTTTTTAAATCTTTGTCCTACGGGCCAAAGCTTACACATTGCTATCACACAAATAGTGTATTTGCAAAGAGATAATGGGCACTGTGGAGTTACATTAGAGTGTAAGGGCTGGCCCTATTTAGATAAGCTCTCAGAAATACTCACACAAGGATTTGCAGTTTTAAAGGCCAGCATACCTGCTTTCACTTCGATCCATTTCCGTTCAGCTTAACCTAGACCCAGATAACCCTGTGTAAACTCAAATAGTAAATAACAGCTCCTCCATACATTTTGGTAGTAGTTTAATGTGACAATGTTAAAGCAGTACCACTCTGCCCATAAGCAAACACATTTTTTTAGAATAAATATTACTCTAGAGCATTTATTTACTCTGGAGATGAAGCTGCCCAAATCAAATAAAGCTAGTAATTGCTTATGTGCAGCATTGCAAACAAAACAACATAAAAATAATCACAAGACACCAAAATAATTAGACATAAAACTTCAAAGGCAACATTTCTGATAGGTAAGCAGGTAAAATATAGAATAGGTCACCTCCCAAAGAAGCCTGAAGTAACACCACAGAGTTCAGCCGGAAAAAACAGTGCTAAATGTCATTGGCAATAATGAAGTGGAATTCAAACTTGGAGTAATATAAAATAGAACAAAAAAATAACATAGACAGAAGCAAAGCAGTAAGCATTCTCTCATGTTCACTCTACTTAATAAAAAAAAAAGCATGTCTTAGAAAAGCCAAAAAAGCCTGAATGACACAAGAGTGTGATTCATGTCCATTTTAAATGCCTATGGTGTAAGCATGCACAGCACAATCAGTCACCCATATTTCCATTAAAGTAATTGGAAAGAAACAAATATTTCTGGAACAGGATTCAACTCATTTGCCAAAAAGCCAGATGTAGCACTCCCTAGAAAGGTGTGTTTCTCACCATTGAAAATTCAGTGGGTGTCTCCACCTGGGTAAATAACGGGTTAAAAGAAACAGAGAAAAAAAGAACAAATTACATGGGCTACTTCCAGGAAGGATTAATTTGTAATAGGGCCCTCTGGGGCTTATTCTGTTTAACATCTTTATGAAACATACAGAAAGGGAGAGGGGTAATGAGGAAGACAAAATTTGCTGACAAAACATCACTGGGTAGCAAAGACAAAAACTGACACCTCATAGAGGCAGAGGAGCCTCATGAGTGCTGAGCCATCAAATGAAATTCAGTGTAGATAAGTATAAGGCAGTGCCCTTGGTAAAAGCAGTCCCAGCTTGGTGAGCTTTGATATAACCACGTGCTCTAATGAATGTAACCATGGGGTTACCTGTGGCACTGGGGAAAAGGCTTATTAGGGAAAAAAATGGAGGGAAAAAAGTAAATATCATCATGCTACTCTAAACTTGTGGGTTTAATTCATAGCTGAAGACAGAATACAGCAATAGAGCTGTATGATGCAGTAGAACCAGCTGCTCTTCCTAACCTCGATTGCAAGCTCAGATTCACAAAACACTTTAAATCTAGAACGAGGAACCCCATTCCCAGCTTTTACTGAGTCTTCTCCTGTAACCCACATGCCAGGCATGACAACACAAGAACGTGGGGGAACAGAGACTCAGAGGTGGTTTGACTTTGAAACTCAAAACTAGTCTGAAAAGGATACAGCCCTTTCAATACAATCCCTTTTTGCTGAACACTACTACAAAGCCAGCTGTGACAGCCATCTTGCACTAAATGAGCAGCCAAGTTGTGGAGGTCCTAGTGTCCTAGGAACTATTGTTTTATTTCTCCATCTTCCTTTGCAGCATCACGAACATATCCCAGGAACTGCACTTTTAACCCACTGCAGATTCTGCAGGAGAACACCCCATCCTGCCCTAACAGCTATGCCAACTGGCTCGTCATTCTCCTGTTGGTCATCTTCCTACTCGTCACAAACGTCCTCCTTATGAACCTCCTGATTGCCATGTTCAGGTAAGAGGATTTCACTATGTATCAGGACAGAGGCTGCAGAGGTCTTAGTGGATGCCCACATTTACTACCTCACTGCTGGCTATTCCTTTTGGAATACACTTGTAATTTTCCTAATATTACTTGGGGATTGATAGGCAGAATTCCGTGATCATATAGCTCTTCTCATCATCCTTACTTTAGCCACATTGGAGACAAGGAGAAAAGAAGCCTCTTTTACTGCTAAAAATTCAATTGAACATGCACAGAAGGGTCTGAGTCCCTGGTGTGCTGCATCACAAATCCACAGGTGCACAGCAGCCATAAACTTGGCAGACTTTACAGCGGATGATTTGCACATCAGGGAAATACTTGTTGTCAACACAGCTAATAATGATTCATTTGGTTGAAGAACTGATATGGCATGTTTGCTGATCTCTCCTGAGCAAAGTAGAATTACCTTTCTTTAAAGAAAAAGCAAACAAAACAAATGTATCTTGTAATATTTGAAGACTGCAGCTGCAATTATTGTAATATCTAAGAATTTGCACAAACTTTAGATTAAATTAACACTGCTTGTTGACCTTGCTGTTCATTTTTTAAAAGTAAATACAGGACTGATTTTTGTTATATTCATCTTTAGCTTGTTGTGGTGAAAAGAGTTACATACTTTTATTCCTCCACCCAAATTACAGTTACACTTTTCAAGTTGTCCAGGGCAACACAGACATCTTCTGGAAAGTGCAGCGCTACAACCTGATTGTGGAATACCATGGCCGGCCTGCCTTGGCACCTCCATTTATCATTATCAACCACATAACTCTGGTTCTCAGAAGACTCTTCAACAAAATGGAACACAAGAAAAAACACCTGGGTGAGCTGTTAACAAATGTGATCAGCAACTGGAGAGCCTGACTCTCTCCCAGGACATGGTGCATCCACGAAACAGAAGAACAAGTCAGATTTCCTTAAGCCAAGAGTAACAATTCATTTTTAACAAAGAGTGCCAGGAGAGTACAAATGAAAAATTAAGGTTTATAACGTAAACTGTAAAGAGTTTCCCACAGTGCCTTTCTTGATGCATCATAGTTATTACAACAAAGGTGGCAATATAAAACAGGTTAAAGGAATTTGATTCCTGAAGTTGATAGGTTTAACAAATAGTTATTTCATTTGCCCCTAAATTTTAGCAATTATTAACCCTAAAAACAACCTTCCTTTACCATATCAACCTTTCACTACTAGTATCAGAGAAAAGGGAGTAAAATACAATTCTTAACTTATTTTTTCCACAGAAAGAGATCTTCCAGTGGGCCTCGATCAAAAAATCATAACATGGGAGCTGGTGCAAAAAGAACATTATCTCGTAAACCTTGAGCAAGAAAAGAAAGAAAGCAATGAAGAAAGGCTGAAGGCCACATCTAATAAGTAGGTTATTCTGACCCACAGTAAGAGTAACTTGCAAGCCTTCAGCTTTCCATGAGTTCAACACTGAAGAGCTTGTAAAGCTTATATAAAGGGTCCAACTGGAATGCAGTTAGGAAATACTTACTCCATGAAAAAATGTGAGAGGCCAATATCATTACAATGTCAGAGGAGTTTTTGTCACTCTTGAAGTATGCACAATTATAGACCTGCAAGTTCCAGCCAAATCTGTGGCCAAGCTCAATGAAAATCTTATTCATGGAGAAAATGGTGGAAAAACAGTTTGTTTGCGATACTGCAGCACACATAATTTCATTCCCTGTAGGAATACAACACAGACTTTTGAATGGAAGGTATACCTTGAATTATAGATGCAGAAGAACAAATACTTATGACTTTATGGCATGGGACTGAGTCTCCATTTGTGTACTTCTCTATATTTCCCCACTAGGAATACCACTTCAACTTGTTTAGTCTGCTAAAGAAAAAGTCCTGAATTATTATTCAAAGCTTTAAACCTTTAAGTGAGACTCAGAGTAGTTATATGCAGGGAGAACAGAAACATCTAAGACAGCAAAGCACTGTTTAAAGAAGCTTTTAACACCTGTTCCAGCTGTTTTCTCTTACAATAAAACAGACTTCAAATAGAGGCGCAACGGGTGTGAAAGTTACCATAATAAGAAAGTTCCATGGAAATGTTCCTGTGCTGTCTGCTTTCTTTCAAAACAAACCTCCGTCTCTCCAACTCACAGAATAGCTGGAGACCAGAGCAGCATACTTATGTTCTTGGAAAATACTCTTCTCCCTCTAATTCACATACACCCTTAATTCATCATAATTTAGAATGATTATATAGATTTAAACTTTATTCACATAAGCAGATCCCTGACAAACCCTTGGAGTGAGTGCTTAATTGTTTAGATAATACAATAAATATATGTGCAATTGCTTCCAAATAAAGGGCGCTATATCCTTTATATAATAAAGAAAAAAGGTGGTACATTATAGGTGAAGTTATTGGAGGGGAAAAGTGAGGATCCATCTGGCTTCACAGTATTTCAGGTATAGCAGAGCCAGAAAAAGATTGGAAGAGATTCAGATGAACACCATGAACACCCATGGCCTTTATCTGTGCTCTTAGGTGGTAGCAGTGTGTTTTCGAAATATTAGGAAACCCTCAGAAAGTGATTTTTTAACTTTGCTTGCACTGAACCAATCTTAAAATGCATTAGACCCACCCAGCAGCAGGTTTTTCACGTAGGTGGGATTGGAATGCAGCCTCTTAGAGGGAAACTTTGAAATAGTAGCTAGGAGAAAGCAGAGAGGGATTTGCCAAGCCTGTGAGGAATCAGATGCTAAGAATAAGGAACTGATGGGAGAACAGATGAAGGATGCAGAAAGCATGGGGATAACTCAGTGATTTGGAGGCACTATACGGAAGTTCCTTAAGCAATCCCTTTAGACTGCTTGAAAAAAAGGGATTTGACTGTCAAGCTGGTTTCCAGAAATGAAAGCCTGCATAAATTTTAAGTGGCTTTTCCCAATTGTGGCCTCAGTTCTCACACCAGGATCAGTTTCCATTGGATAGAGGTGGGAGAGACACAAGAGGCTGAAGTGACAGAGCTGCTCCTTTCTGCTGCCCTTGATTTCCACAGCAGCTAAAGGGGCTGAAGGGCCCTCCCCAGAAGCTGAATGGCTGCCCTGATCTGTCCTTTTTGAGTCCCTGGGCAACAGGTGCATGAGTGTTCCAGAGATGATGCTCTGCCCAAAAAATACTTACGGGAACACCTCAAAAAGACAAAACTTTTCGGGGGCTGTGGGATGTCTGAGCAGCACAGAACTGCAGTGAAGGGCCATGGCTAGAGTAAAGTTACACGTGGTGTGTAGTTTATGATTTCTTCTGAGGCCTCTCCTTTTTGCTCAAAGTGCTTGCTTTGTTTCCACAGGGTGGATAATTTGTCTAAGTATTTTAGTGGATTGAAAGAACAAGAAAAACGGTTTAAAGTTCTGGAAGCCCAGGTAAGTAGTATTTTCCAGGCATTTATATCAGCTTTAGGATTTCACCATCTTTCTCTCATTTAATGGTGGTTTGGCAGACCCTACTTAGGGATAAAGGGAAGGAGAAATGGATCTGTATTATGGTTTCACTTTGCTTATTGCTTTCTGTCTGGTGATATACATATGTAAAGAAACATTTCTTAACTCTTGTAGAAAGGAGAAAAGGGAACACATTTCTTGCTCAGTTTGGAAGTTTACTTGAGAAGTGTTAATTTCCTTTGTTAAGGATGCTTCTGGAATGAAATGCTTCATCTTCCGCCCTCCACTCTTGTCCTTCTCCTAATAATTTCCCTTTTTTAAAACTGTCAGCTTGGAAAATACTCACATTCTGTCTGATCTGACCTAATCTTCCTGTACATCGGTTTTTCTAATTTTCTTAAGATACCAGGTGCCAACATCTCAAAGGGAAGTGTCCACATACAATTATGAAATCCAAATAATAGCAAGAAACTCTGTCTTGAGATTTTGATGACAAACCCTTGAAATATAAACAAACAACATTTCTTACACAGTCTGAAAATGCATTACCACCTGCTATGTAGCACAACTCTTATTGTTTTCTTTATCTCTACAACTCTCCAGTACCATTTTGGCCTCGCTGAAAGTTCTTTATCTTAATACTCCCGCTACAGTTTCCTGCTCCCTTCTTATCCCTTTTATGGCTTCCTGAAAAAAAAGTCAGGCTACACATATCCAACAGAAACACATGGTGCTCTGAGCATCGTCAGTGGTTGACATTACTAAGGAATGATTTAGTAAGATTGTACCAGCTTGAGGTAATGCAATATACTTACAAGAAAAGGGCAGGTATTTAATCACTACCTATTTTGTAGATTTGCTACTGTACAGCTGTTATCTCCTCCATGGCAGAGGTTTTAACCAAAAACAACCTCTTGTGCACTCAACCAGCTCCAAACTATACATGTAAGTATTGAAAACAATCACAGAAAAGCTAATTTATACAGCTGATCAACGTAGTTTAAAAAATGCAAGGCAGAAAAAAAAATTATTGGAAAATAACCCCATAAGGAGATACCTAGAGGTAATGGAAACATAAACAGGGAACAGAATATTCTTACTTCAGGATGAAAAAATTACCTTTCGCAAAATACATTTAAAAGCTTTGGGGCAAGGACTGTCAGGGTGAGTTAGAATAATCTCACACAGTTCAAGCACATAAACAAGTATCTATTTGCTACAGAGGATTGCCTTCTTGAGTCCATGAGATAATCCTACTGAAGTATTACAAAAATATTTAAAATGCACAACAATAATCATTAAAAATAAAAATTGAGCAAGTCTCCTACTTTGTTTTAATTAACAGAATTCATTAGCCTTCAGAGCTGCAGCTATTTCTGTCAGTTAAGAACCTTGTCCTGTGTCCCAGAGCTCCACTGTTGGGAGTTCGAAACATTAGAGACGGGAACAAACTATTTCTCAACCACTGCAGGATATCCAACACAATAAAGATTTTGGCTATCCTTCTTAATGACCTATTTCAATATCTACCTATTGCTATCTATTACACAAAATACCCTCCAAAACCCATAAACTGGGCCCATACATACTGCAGGGAAAAAAGAAGTAGCTGGAAAACTCAACAGTCATGACATGACAAGACCTTAAGTCACTCAGAATTGAGCTAATCTCAAGCTCTACTTAATTTTGTCAGAAGTTTATAAAACACTTATATGAGTTGCTTCATTATCAGTATTCCAACAGAAAAACTCCATCCTGTAGCAGGCTTCCCAGACATTTTAATACCGTAACTGCATAAAAATCAGAAATTTAAATAGCTGAAAAATAAGGCTGTGTTTATCATTTACTGAGCAAATGCAAAGCAATACAATCTACATTGTCTTTTCCTTCAACATTTTAAAGTTCCTTAAGCAATTACTACTATGTGCCTCTTGTCCTAAGGCTTTTAAACAAGCACACGACTTTTCCAATCCTATTAGGTGCGAAGAGTGCCAACGCAGAAGCGCCTTTGCCACAAAGAAGGGAAAGAGAAGAGCGCGCAGATCAGTTTGAGACTGACATCGAATACATTGATAATTAAATTTTATTCTATTTCTTCACATTAAATCTTTTGTCCTACTGAACTACTGTAGAAATAAATTCCTAATCTCATGAAGGCCTAAAGGCAAGCTCTCTCTTTATGCTCTAAGCACCATCAGTGGTTGACGTTACTGAGGATTTCTTGGGTCTTTCTCCATCAGTTTCTTGAGCTTTCTTTTCTGCTGCTCCTATAGCACTTGGTCCTGTTTCCAAAACCATTCCAAAAACAGGACTAAAAGCTTTCTCCGCCAGGGTGACTCTACCACCTTGTTTTCTAAATACCATTTGTTCTCCAGATACCACACCCTCAATCCACCCTCATCACTGCCAAATTCCACACTTCTCTGTTCAAGGGAGTCTCCCTTTGGAAGGGCGATCATTTACGCATTCAAAAACAAGCTCCTTCCTTGGCCAAGAAATCAAGCTTGTACTCCTGAACTCCTTAGAAAAGGAAATCAAGAAATAGTTTCCACAGGAAAGGGCCTGAATACTGAACCATTATAATCCATACAGTTCCTGGAGTTCCTACAACTCCCAAACAATTGCACTCACCAGCTCCTCTTCTCATGCTGGCTCCTGTGAGGAATTCCTTCGCTGGTATTCCTTCTTGAGAGCTCCTCACTCAACCCCAGAGACTGGAATCACCTGGTTTTTGTTGTTCCCCAGCCCCATCACAGCTGCTGCCAGTTTGCCTCTGAGTACCATACCACATGGAATGCCTCCTCTATACCTAAGGATCTGATTTCATTTTACTTTTCTTTCTCAAAGGTCAGGGGGGAAAAAAGTCACTTAAAAGACTTTAAAACAATAATGGGTACCTAGAAATATCCTGCAGACTAGGAATTTGGACTGTTTGTGGCTTTTTCCATTACTTAAACTGGTTTGTACGTTTTTAGCATACAAAAGCCTGCTGGCTTAATTAGAATTTTGCAAGATACACCACTAAAATATCAATAGCATCCTCCAAGGGGAAACTTTTTTCGGAATAATATAAACAGCATCAGAAGGGGGAAGTATTGGGCTGTGTCTGACACTGATAAGCTTCAGCTGCATTTCCTCACACATACAATATTGTCTCAATGCACTGTAATTGTAGATTGCACAAAAGCTTTGTTACCAGAGGTGGAAAAAAAAAAAATCTCAGCTGTGACAAAAATGAGCCTTTTATTAACAGATATTAATCTTGTTATAATGGCTTCATGAAACAGGCATTTGTCCAGTTATCCAGCTCTACCCCAGCCCTGTGGCTCCATAAGCAGTGATGGAATTTTGGTAGTCCTACCTGTTCCTCATCCTGGGCAAGCAGAACTCATAAACCCAGTAAGTTTGTACTGAGGTGCATTTTTTTGTTAGGATATAATAGACGTCTCACAACCAGCATTCCCTGCTCTTGGCAGGGAATTTGCTTTGAAATTGCTACTATTTTCATCATGATCAGCACACTAATTATCCACCGGAACCCAAAATCCATCCATTTGGACTTGCTATGTCCCACTCACATGCACTGGAACAACCAATGCTTTTACCAATGACCCATTCACTAATGTGCATCCAAATGCACGCTCAGGAGAAAATACATTCTGCTCTGAAAATTAAAAGGTGAGCTTCAAAAGATGGAGCACAACTGCTCCTTTTACCGTGTTTCTGCTTCTTCTGCCAAATGATGCATCTGTTCAAACACAAAGCCCAAGTGATTTGGGCCTCCCAGTTAATTATTGTTAAGATGGTCTCCCCCCAGAGGAAGTCACCCCCTCAAACACCCTTCAGAGTTTAAGCAAGCACAGTCTACCAAGAAATATCAAAAATTCTTAAGAATTAATCTTCCACTCCAGTTAGAAATACTACCCTTGGGATTGGTTCATTTAGAATACTGGCAAAAAAAAAGTCAGTTCATACTGACCTGAACTAGTTTGAGTTTCAAATCATATAACCTTTCAAAGAATTTAATCTTTCAACCTTATTTATTAAATTTACTAACACTGTGGAAAAAACCTACTATATTTGACATTCCTTACAATGTGATTCATTCTATGAGATGACTCATCCTGTGAGATTACACATTGTAAAAGGATTGAAAATGTTAAAAATGTGGTTTAGAATCTATAAGAATTGAGCGAGAAGTTAACAAGATGGCAAACTTAGAGTAACACTCTAAAAGGTTTTCAAGACAGTCTTCAAATCAAAGTATTTGGTAAAACTCTTACAGCTGCATTACTCAACATGGTTCAGAGATGAAATCAAGTTACAACTGGAAGTTTATTGTATCACACAGAACAAAAAGTATCCAGTTCTGGTATAAACATCTCATTCCCACAAATTCCCCCAATCCACACACAGAACCAAAACGGAAGCAGCACCTCCTGGAAAGGACATACAAAGGTGCAGGTCAAGGATCATCACATCATGTAACTGGGCATTGTTGTGCTTTCACCCTCAATGGCAATTAGAGAAGGATGTTTTTAAACAAAAAAGTTAAAGGGTTTTCCTTCCTGGGACAGGAACAGGAGAAATCACATCTAGTGGAAGACTAGGTTTTATTTTCATTGTTTAAAAACCTCTACATAATGAGCTCATCACCTTTTCTCCAGGATTCCACAGGATTTGGGAACAACTCCAAAATTTGGAGTTACTAGGAAGCCCTGCAGCCTTTTATCTAACACTTCTGTTTCTCTGGATACTTCAGGCCCAGAGCAAGACCCAGGGAACTGTTCAAGCAAACAAAGCACACCTTATTCTCTCCTGCCATCCTGGCCCATGGACTTCTCATAAACAAAAAGTCTGGAGTTTATTTTAGGTAGCTTAATTTCTAACAATTTAAAATTTTCTTGATGGCTATGATACAAACTGTTGGACAAAAAGCTATCACGTGGTTTTCAGACCAGAAGAACAGAAAAAACCAGAAAAAAAAGGAACAAGACAAGTCCTGGGATGTCTCCGAAGTGTTTCATCCTTCAGGACTCTTCCTCCTCCCCTTCATCATCTACTTTAGGTCGGAAATTTTTCCTGCTCTTCTTCTTACTGCAGTGGAATCCAACTGTTCCCAGTGATGGCTCTTCACCTGCACCACTAAGCCTTGCATCAAATTTATCTTCTGTGTTCCGCTCCCCCTCCATCATGCACTCCTCCTCCTCTGCTGCCTTTCCACCATCACTGTCTAAGTGCCCCAGCTCTACCTTATCTTCTTCCCTCAAGTCATCAGTCTTCTTAAGAGATTTGCCTTTCAGATCTGTCTTAATCTGTTTCTTATCATCCTCCCCTGTTGATGTTTTCTTTTCCAGTCCATCAACACCTCTTTTAGTTGGTTTGGTGAAGACAATCCTCCCAGCTCCACAGCTGGAAGGGTCCTGGTTGAAGGATGGAGTGTAGCTATCTTGGGTAGCTGAGCTCTGTTGCTCCCCTCTTTTCTTCAAACCACCTAGAAATTCCATGGCCACTGCCCTGTTAGTCTTGTCACTGGACTCTGAAACTCCCTCTAGGCTGTATTTGGTCCAGCGCTCTGGGTGTGCCACGTAATCAGGCACTGCAGGAGAGGTTTTGGGAGCCTGCACTGGTCTGGCTTGCTTTCCCATGTTTTCTGGGACCACGTTAGCTGAAGCTGTGGTCGGAGGCAATGGACGCTTAAACCTCCCATCGACAACATTATCTTCAGGCATCGAGGGCACAGACAGCTTGGCCGCCTCTTCCAGGCAATCAAAAATGCTCTGGCTACGGAGAGAGAACGTAGAACTCATGCCCCTCAGATGGAATGGCTGGACAGGAGATCTGTGACCGCTGTTTGAACAGTCAGGGGTCTCCCCTGATCTGAAATCCCCTTCATCTACAGACGGCTCCTCGGGAGATACTGTATCAACTTCTGCTTCACCCGCCAGCCCCAGGTCGTCAGAGTCAGAATCGCTGAGCGACACCGTGTCTGAGGGCAGAACTCCTTCGTAGTCTCGGGCACCATCAGCCACTATCCCCAGGAAGGGTTCACCTGCCTCCTGGTCTCCCATCGTTGAGCTCTCACTCCTCTGAGGTCTTTGATGTAGGCCCAGGAACAACTCTAAATACAGTTTTCCAAATGCCCAGAGAGTTTAGCGCCTAGAATACAAAGGAGCACAAAAACTTAACTGTGAAATGAGAAGCAAGCACGAGACCATCACTCTGTGTCATGCAAAGTAATTATAACTCCAATATAACAGTTAGCTGTGCTTTAGGGATTCCCAAGCAATTTTGCTTCAAATGAAAACATTATTTAAGGAATGAATGCACATTAAAATTAAAGATTTACTCAAGACTGAATACAAGAATATGAAGTAATCAAAAGTAGTGCTACCAAATTTCATAACAGGTTACAGCAGGACCAATTACTGAAAGATGAACATAAAGCTCTTGAGTAAATCCGAATTCCCCCAAAGCTTATACATCTTCCAAGAGACAGCGATGACCTCTACATATTATATCCTGTGTTTATTCATACTGTAAAAATCCACAAAAATACATCCAATTTCTCATGCTTTGACTTGGCCATTACAATCCTTATCGCATTAACACTGCACTTGCTGTCCTAACAGCCATCACATTCTGCCTATCATAAAGGACACTATCACTGAGCCCCATCAGTGACAGAAAACCCACAAAAATATCAGGGCCACAGTTTCAAGTCTGCTTTCGTGTGGCATAAAGTACCAGCTCCACTCCTTCCTTTGGCCTTAAGATGTCATGTCATCACTAGATTCCAGGAATCTGAAAACGAGCCAGCTCAAGAAATCAATCCCATTGGATTAAGAAAAGTAATCACATGTGCCATGCTTGCACATGGAAACGAGGGGAGGCTGCAACCACAGGCCTGCAAGAGCTGGCCCCTCAGTCAGTAAATGCCAGCGTGATTTGAAGCCTGACTTTCAGGAGCAGCTGGAATACCTGACACTGCCACCTGCTCAAAGAGAACCTTGCTGAACTCCTGTGGTCGATGATCAAGCTACCACTTTGCTGGGCAACTGGAAACAGAGCTGGCACACACACGTTTTGGTTCAGCTCACATGAATTATGGAAACGGTTCTAACATATTATTAGAATAAGCTTGGCTACCTAATTATAGGCTCTTCTGGAAGGATGCAGTAAACAGACATGGAAAGTCTGTTAGTCACTCACTTTCTCTTGAGACTGAGTCAGCTTCCCCTCCTGAGGGTCAGTTAAAGCCACCAAAGATCTCAGCACTTCCACCCTAGAAAACAAACATTTCCATCACGATACTGGAAATGTAGTTTTAAAAATAATTCCATACCCCTGGATCATCCAAAGCTGCAGAACTGGGTTCTAAATCTGACACAAACTCATGGTGGTATAAAAGTCTGCAGATATTATTGAATTTTTGGCAGAAGAACAACACACAGCCTAATAAGGCAGGCACCACTATATTTACCCAGTCTCCACATTCACACTGCCAACTTTATCCTGCAGAACGGAAGAGAGGTTTTTAAAAAATTCAAACTGTAATTTACATGTGCAGAAAACCAGTACTAAATATACAGTATTAAATGCAGCTAAGAAGATACAAAAAATAATAGTTATGCATTGCAAACACTAACTGCTGCTAAGTATTAAGACCACGGGTAGCAGAGACTTTTGTTTTCAAAGAACGGTCATGTTCAGAGTTAGGGCCAGATTTTCATGAAGCATAAAAGACAGAGAAACTTCTGAGGAATCCAACACACAGGGTGCTATGTTCCATGTCGTGTCTGGCTGTCTTTGACAAAAAGGATCTGACGGCTGCTTTTGAAAACACTGCCCTCCGTGTAACCCCTAGTGGGAAATAATCTTCTTAAAATGATACAGTCTTCTGCTTAGTTTTGGAAAACAGGAGAAGTAACGACTACAACTCAGAAGAGGCCTTGAAGTGCACAATTAAATAATATAGCTGTTTTCAGGTGGCAGTAAAAGTGTTCATCATGGGCATCTCTTGTCGGAGGGCACTTACACAGAAAGCAGAAATTCTGCTCCCAAGGAGATGTTTTAGCCTTAACAACGTCAGTAGCCAACCATGCTGGCCCTTACAGCCCAGCAGACTCACTCACAGGTTAGCCACGGTGACACGGTCACAGCACGACTCGGCACGGATGACGTCTGCCCGCACGGGAAGGTCCCCGGTGGGCTCCCCCATCCTGGTGTTGCTCAAGCAGGCTCTGTGCGTCTTCCTGCAGCCTGCGAGGAGGACGGAGACCTCAGTCAGCCCAAACCACGGCCACAGGCCTGCTCTCGTGGCACGGAGAGCACCGCACCACAGCCCAGACAGTCGCTCGGGACAGGGATCCGCGGGCCCCGCGCCGAGGAACAGGGAGGAGGAACGGGGGAAGAACAGCAGCCCCTGGGGACTCGCCCGCGGAGGGGACGGTCACGGTGCAGCCCCAGCTGCGCCGCCCGGCCGCCACGGGCCCTGCGCCCTTCCCGGCCCGGGCTGCTGCTGGATACGGACAGCCCGCGCCTCTCGAGCCCCTCGCTGGCCTCTGCGCCCCGGGCGCCGCCACCCTCCCGGGGAAGGGGAAGGGGAAGGAGCGGGTGCAAATGGAAGGGGGAGCGCCCCGTACCCCGACACCTCACGGCCCCAACAACTTCCACAGCAGCCGCCGGCCTCGCCCGCCTTTCCCGCCTCTGCCTCTCCGCCCACGGCCCGCGGCTCGCCGGGACACCGAGTCCCTGCCAGGCTCCACGGAGCGGCCGCAGCGGCGGCGGGACCACAACTCCCGGCGGCGAGAGCGGCACGGAGGGGGCCGGCGCCTCCCGCCCCCTCCC